>CABHPP010141094.1:0-33503 GCA_902168425.1 Peromyscus attwateri
CTAGTATTCTCCTATGAGTGGGTACATACCATGTTTGTCTTTCTGAGTCTGGGTTACCTCACTCAGGAGGATTTTTTCTAGATCCCTCCATTTGCCTGCAAACCTCATGATGTCATTGTTTTTCTCTGCTGAGTAGTATTCCATTGTATATATGTACCACAGTTTGTTTATCCATTCTTCGGTTGAAGGGCATCTAGGTTGTTTCCAGGTTCTGGCTATTACAAATAATGCTGATATGAACATAGCTGAGCAAGTGCCCTTGTGGTATGATTGAGCATTCCTTGGGTATATGCCCAAGAGTGGTATAGCTGGATCTTGGGGGAGATTGATTCCCAATTTTCTAAGATAGCGCCATATTGATTTCCACAGTGGCTGTACCAGCTTGCATTCCCACCAGCAGTGGAGGAGAGTTCCCCTAGCTCCACATCCTCTCCAGCACAAGGTGTCCTCAGTGTTTTTGATCTTAGCCAATCTGACTGGCGTAAGGTGGTATCTCAGAGTTGTTTTGATTTGCATTTCCCTAATGATTAGGGATGTTGAGCAATTCCTTAAATGTCTTTCAGCCATTTGTGTTTCCTCTGCTGAGAATTCTCTGTTTAGTTCTATGGCCCATTTCTTAATTGGACTGTTGGGAATTTTGATGTTTAATTTCTTGAGTTCCCTATATATTCTGGATATCAGTCCTCTGTCAGATGTGGGGTTGGTGAAGATCTTTTCCCATTCTGTGGGCTGTCACTTTGCCTTGTTGACCGTATCCTTTGCTCTACAAAAGCTTTTCAGTTTCAAGAGGTCCCATTGATTGATTGTTTGTCTCAGTGTCTGAGCTACTGGTGTTATACCTAGGAAGCGATCTCCTATGCCAATGCGTTCAAGACTACTTCCTACTTTCTCTTCTAGCAGATTCAGAGTAGCTGGATTTATGTTGAGGTCTTTGATCCACTTGGACTTAAGTTTTGTGCATGGTGATAAATATGGATCTATTTGCAACCTTCTGCATGTTGATATCCAGTTATGCCAGCACCATTTGTTGAAGATGCTTTCTTTTTTCCATTGTACGCTTTTGGCTTCTTTGTCAAAAATTATATGTTCATAGGTGTGCAGATTAATGTCAGGGTCTTCAATTCGATTCCATTGGTCCACAAGTCGGTTTTTATGCCAGTACCAGGCTGTTTTTATTACTGTAGCTCTATAGTAGAGCTTGAAGTCAGGGATCGTGATGCCTCCAGAGGTTGTTTTATTGTACAGGATTCTTTTGGCTATCCTGGGTTTTTTGTTTTTCCATATGAAGTTGAGTATTATTCTTTCCAGGTCTGTGAAGAATTGTGTTGGTATTTTGATGGGGATTGCGTTGAATCTGTAGATAGCTTTTGGTAAAATTGCCATTTTTACTATGTTAGTCCTGCCTATCCATGAGCACGGGAGATCTTTCCATTTTCTGACATCTTCTTCGATTTCTTTTTTCAGGGACTTGAAGTTCTTGTCATATAGGTCCTTCACTTGCTTGGTTAATGTTATCCCAAGGTATTTTATGTCATTTGTGGCTATTGTAAAGGGTGATGTATCTCTGATTTCCTTCTCAGCCTGTTTGTCAGTTGTATATAGGAGGGCTACTGATTTTTTTGAGTTGATCTTGTATCCTTCTATGTTGCTGAAGGTGTTTATAAGCTGTATCAGTTCCTTGGTTGAATCTTTGGGGTCACTCAAGTATACTATCATGTCATCTGCAGATAGGGAAAGCTTGACTTCTTCCTTTCCCATATGTATCCCCTTAATCTCCTTATGCTGTCTTATTGCTCTGGCTAGAACTTCAAGTACTATATTGAATAAGTGTGGGGAGAGCGGACAGCCTTGCCTCGTTCCTGATTTTAGTGGAATTGCTTTGAGTTTCTCTCCATTTAGTTTGATGTTGGCTGTTGGCTTGCTGTAAATTGCCTTTATTATGTTGAGGTATGTTCCCTGTATTCCTGATCACTCCAAGACCTTTATCATGAAGGGGTGTTGGATTTTGTCAAATGCCTTTTCTGCATCTAGTGAGATGATCATGTGGTTTTTTTCTTTCAGTTTGTTTATATGGTGTATTACATTGACGGATTTTCGTATGTTGAACCACCCTTGCATCCCTGGGATGAAGCCTACTTGATCATGGTGGATAATTGTTTTGATGTGTTCTTGGAGTCTGTTTGCCAGTATTTTATTGAGTATTTTTGC
The DNA here is from genome assembly GCA_902168425.1 of Peromyscus attwateri. Classification (NCBI taxonomy): domain Eukaryota; kingdom Metazoa; phylum Chordata; class Mammalia; order Rodentia; family Cricetidae; genus Peromyscus; species Peromyscus attwateri. The sequence continues at coordinate 2,209 of CABHPP010141094.1, forward strand.
ATCAATGTTCATGAGGGAGATCGGTCTGTAGTTCTCTTTCTTTGTTGTATCCTTGTTTGGTTTAGGAATCAGGGTAATTGTAGCCTCATAGAAGGAGTTTGGTAATGTTCCTTCTGTTTCTACTGTGTGGAACAATTTAGAGAGTATTGGTATTAAGTCTTCTTTGAAGATCTGGTAGAATTCTGCGTGTAGAATACATCTCGTGGTAATGGCAATACTATATGTATCAATGTAATGAATGTTTAAATATATGTCTATAGGCTCATTTTCACATACTTTTCAAAGAGAAATCTCATAAATAAATAGAGATGTGAAAATAATTCTTTCAAAATGCATAAATTATTCTTATACCAATAGAAAGAATAGTAGCATATGAATGAAATGAGAGAAATAAATCAAAGAAAGAGTTCTCCTATGGAGAAAGAGCTTTTATTTCACCATTGAAAGGTCAGTTCATGAGGAAGGTACTATGACTGGTCATACATTTAAATAACATAGTTTCAAAAAAAAAACTCCAAAGAGAAAGATCAGAATTAAATTAATATAATTCAGTGACTGAGAGGAAGAGACTTGAATAAAAAAAAACTGGAAATAGCATAAGATTTAAAAATTTTAAATAATTTTCAATAGGATCCATATTCTTAACATATGTGTTCATGTGAATCATATTCTTGTGTTTATATGCACATGTGAGCTCTCTCTATGTAGATAGACACATTTCTATATAGGTATAACTACTACTTACACCTATTTTTACCATATACATAAAGACAGGAAGCATGTCTTTTATATAAGCTTTTATAAATGTTTATATACATATATATACAGACTTATATAAATTTATATGAACAATAGATGATAGATGACAGATAGATAAATGACAGATAAATGATAGATAGATAGATGATAGATAAAACATAAAACATAAAGCAGAAATATGCATATGGATATGTTGTAGACTGTCCAAGCCAAGCAACTGCAATTTTGAAGAGTTCAGCTGCACCCCTTGAAAAAGGGTTATCCTAGTTGTGCTTTGCTGATGTTTCATATCATCTCACAGAAGGGAAGTGATGGGTACAGTCACACACTCTTACCAGAGTGTCCAGCAACTTCATACCAACCACTGTATGCAACTATGCTTGAATTGTACATGGCTCTGGAGAGGGTCTAGTGATGGGTGATATCACTCTGTATGTTGTGAATGTGTTGCTCTGATTCGTTGATAAATAAAATTCTGATTGGCCAGTAGCCAGGCAGGAAGTATAGGTGGGATAAGCAGACAAGGAGAATTCTGGGAAGAGGAAGGCTGAGACAGGAGTTGCCAGCCAGAAACAGAGGAAGCAAGATGTGAAGGAAGAACTGAGAAAAGGTACCAAGCCACATGGATAAAACCTAAATAAGAATTGAGGGTTAATTTAAGTTTAAAAGCTACTTAGTAATAAGCTTGAGCAAATGGCCATATACAGTTCACAAATAATATAAGCCTCTGTGTGTTTACTTTGTTTTGAGCAGCTGCGGGACTGGTGGGTGAGAGAGATTTGTCCTGTCCATGGGCCAGGCAGGACAGAGGAAAACTTCAGCTACAGTCTAGTGTATATAGACCTAAGAAGCCTAAGAGAGGGAATTTCATCTGAGCAGTTGCATGAAAACCCTCATGCATGCTGGGCAAAGCCCACTGCAGCAATGTCACTCAAACCCCTCTATGTAAAACCCTTCACCCACCCATTTTCTGTAAAGAAGCTCATAAACTTAATGGTTCCCCAGTGTGAACAAGAGAAGAATCTTGCATCTGTTTGTAATTGGTAACATGGGTAGAGAGGTAGATCTTGTTTGTTTCTCCTCTGGAAAAGGATCTATAGTTACGTGCAAAATTATGTTTAGATCTTGTAAATGGATAAATGTCTGTATGCATTCAAACTATAAAGACTAAAACAAGTAAAATTAAAAATCTTGAGCATATTTTTTTTTATTTTAAAAGGAGATTGAATTTGAATCTGTGATTTCATTACTTGCTTTTGTTATTGCTGTGACCATATATCTGAAAAGAGCAATGTAAGGATACATGGATTTAGTTTAGCTGACAGTTTGAAAAAGAATACAGTTCATCATAGCAAGGAAGGCAGGGCAGCAGTAATATAGAGTATCTGATTTCACTTTATTCACAGTATGGAAGCTGAGAAAGAAGAATAAGGATGCCCTATTCGTTTGCTCTAAATATTTGGTTCAGGGCTTTAACTCATGAAATAGAGATTTCTACATTCAGAGTGAGTCTTTCTGCTTTATTGAAACCTTTATAGCAAAACCATCACAAATGTATTCAAACATATGCTTAAAATATGGTAAATCTGAATGAAATAAAAATGAAAATGAAGGTTAATTATCATAACTATATCTATTGCCAACTTGATACCTAAACATGTCACTTTAGATTATGATGTTCTGCTTTTTGCCTCTAAATTTCATTTTCATCTCAGATTCAAAATTCGTCCATTTTTAAAATACCCCATAGACTTATCAGTTCTAACATTGCTCAAAAGTAGAAAAATCTCTTTATGAGATTCAAAGCATCTCTTATTGTTTAGTCCTGGTAAAACAAGAGCAAGCCTATTCTAAAGAGGAGGGAGTCTATATATCAAGGAAAAATCAGACCAAAGCAAGACTACAACTCAGTGAGAATGGCAGTGAGATAATTAATGCAGTCCATGAATAGCTTCAGCACTGGTAATGGAACCATGAGTTTTCCAACAGCCTCCAAAATCCTAGTCTTTCTAATTCTGACACTTACAGCATACATAGACCCTTCTTTGGGCCAGCTCTACTCCATATATGTAGCAGTATTCATCAGATATCCCATGGTTCTGGCATATCCACAATGATGGGGATTCCACTACAACTTAGACTTTACCTTCATGCCCTTATTCACACAGAGACTCCAACTCCAACACACATTGCCTGTTATCATTCACTTTTGGGAACCTTGGTGTCTGAACATTCATCTTTCTTGCTTCAAAGGCAATGCCATTTATACTACAATGTCACATTCTGTGACCTGTTTTAGATGTAGCCTAGACCATAGTTATAGTGTCCTCGTTCCACCTTTAAGGTTAACCCAGGAAATAGACGCTCAGGTACAATTTTGGAGAAGAGAAGAAATTTAGATTCTTTTTCAGTCAAGGTTTTCATTTTTCAAATGTATTTGCAAGCGTTGGAGCCTTCTATGGGTAATGTCTTAACCTCAGGACCTCTTTCCAATGTAGCTAGAGAGATTCTCTCCAGGTCCCACCAAGCCCCCACAGTCCCACAACCCACATATAAAATAATCACTCAGACACTTATATTACTTATAAACTGTATGGCCATGGCAGACTTCTTGTTATCTACTTCTTTTATCTTAAATTAACCCATTTCTATTAATCTATAGGTTGCCACTTGGCTCGTGGCTTACTGGTACCTTACATCTTGCTTGTCCTGGCAGCGGCTGGCAGGTCTCTTCCTCTGCCTTCCTGTTCCCTCAATTCTCCTCTCTGTTAGTCCTGCCTATACTTCCTGTTGGGCTACTGGCTATTCAGTGTTTTATTTATTAACTAATCAGAGCAACACATTTGTCATACAGAATGTCTCACAGCATTCCAATCATACCAATGCAGATCTGTGGGTTTCTATTAAATGATACCATTCTCCCTTACAATAAAAATGGCTTTAGTACCCATCTTGTCTGAAAATTTAACTCAATTACCTTCCTCAGCAAACTATACACTGTTCATTTTTTCTGTTTTACACATTGATCTTTTTACTACTTAGTTTTTATCAACTTAACACAAACAAGAATCATGTGGGAAGATGGAATGTCAGTTGAGAAATTCCTTCCAATGAGTTGGTCTGTGGGCTTGTATGTTGAGACATATTCTTAATTGCTAATAGAAGATAGTGGGTCTAGCTTACTCTTGCTGGTACCAACCTTGGACAGGTGGAATGGGTTGTATACAAATATTATCAGAGGGATATAGAAGTAAGCCAGCAAGCAGCATTTCTTCATGATATCTTAAGGCAGACTAATGGAATTGTCAATAATGTACATCTTGTAGTACACAATGAGGGCAAATCAAATCATGTACCTTCTTAACAACTATGATAGAACATGAAAAGGCTTCTTGGGATAGTTTTCTTGCTTATTCTCATTCTCTGACCTAGGCAAAATTATCCCAACTCTCTTCTTGACTCTCAGTAACAATTATAGTAATACTTACAGTCTTCCATTACGTACGATACCAATGCTACATAACCCACAAATTACAGTTCAAGGAAACAACCTAAATAATCAAGTGGCTTCCTTGTGCTCCATATATATGCCAACAACTAAGTCTTATCATGGCCATTTAGATTGACCCTCCTTGGAAACACTCTGAATGTTGCCCCATCCTTTATCTTTTCTCTCTCCTTGTTGATCTCTGAAAAATGTGAATGAGAGGATGTTAATAGGGTATAGGCAGATAAGAAAAGCAGAGACAGGCTTCCTAAGAGGACAATATCCTTTCTCATGGGAAAAGTGGTAGAGAGAAAAAGGCAAGCTCAGGTACAAAACTTTGTGCTGGATAATAAAGATAATTAGAGGACACAAGAGCCTCTATAGAACACCTAACCCAGAGTCCATGGTTGACTTCTAATCCAGTGACATCCTCCCTGATAAATTTCAGACTGCTTCAATATATTTTTTCTTTTTCTACCTTCTAGTCTTACATCATTCACAGAAAGATGTTTCTTAGTCCCAATGAATGAACTCAGCTAACATCACCATCCCTGCTCCAATATCAAATTAAAAGAGTAATTGTATAGAATTTCATTGAGATGTATTGTAATAAGTCTTTCTGTGTACCACCAGCTCCCAAATAATGACACAGAAATTTCTTATTAATTATGAAAGCTCACCCTTTAGCTTAGGCTTGTCTCAACTAGCTCTTATAACTTAAATTAATCCATTTATATTAATCTACATTCTATCATGTACCACCTATCCTGCTTTCTGTGTGTCTTCTCATATCTCTCTTGTGTGCCCAAATTCCTCTTCCTACTTCCTCTCTCTGCCCAGAAGTCCCACATATAACTCCTGCCTAGCTTTTGGCCATTAAGCTTTTTATTACAACAATCATAGCAATATACCTTCACACAGTGTACAAATATCCAACATTTCCCATTTTTGTCTAAAAAGAAAAGGTTTTATCTCAGAGATAGTAAAAATATGTACAACAAAAAATATCAGATAAGAATTATGTTTACAATGTCCAGTCCATTATTACTTGGCAAATCTGGAGAAAGTGCTATATCATCTCGCCTATCTTAGTGAGTCCTAAGTGTTATTACTAAACCAGTTCCTATCATAATTTGCATTATCATCTGAAAAAAAATTGTTTTGTAGACCTTAAAACATTGTTTTAGATAAACAACCTAAGCTTTTATGCTTCTCAGCCTTACAAGCTTTATAACCCTTATGTAAACTTCTTTCCTGATTTTTGTAGCAAGGAAAACTACATTATAATTATCTCATTTTCAACCCCATCTGAGACCCCAAAAAGATATAGGATTAACTAATTAGACAGGATATACAGAGGAAACAACTTTCAAAACTAAGAAAAGACAGAGACATCTGGCTTTCTGGAGAGTCACCCTAAGGTTCCTCAGCAATTTGGGAGCACCCATCTTCAGTTTGCAGGCATAGACTATCTTACAGACTTTTTTGTGAAGTAGGAAATTTTTGATGGAATGTCCTACCTTGTCTTGGCAAAGTTTGGCAGTCACCTTCATTTGTGCCCTGGTTGTCTACTTTTGACAGCATACTGTCAGCAGTTGAGGCAAGGGAAGTTTCTTGCTCAGATGGCTAGCTTTACCATAGAGAAAGGAAACTCCATATGGAGGTTCTTCAATGCCCATCATCCTTTTTTGAAGTAAGTTTGTGCTGCCAGGAGCAGACATTTCTCACTGCCATGAAAAGCCTTATGTTACTAAAACATATTAAATGTCATATTCTTTATGCCTTTGAAGTGTTTGAAGACTATTTAAAATATATTTATATTTGACCTGGAAAACATATGAAACACGACTACATATTTGATTATTATAGATGACTAACTACTACCTTTTATTCCTTAATTCTCCTAAATATCTTTCAAGAACTAGAACCCTACATTTTTTAAATGAACTGCATAGGTACAATACTTCGAACAAGAATAGAAGCATATAAACACCAATAAACTTAAATTCATATCAATATACAAAAATATCTTAAACAAGAGTAGAAATATATAGAGTATTGTAGCTAGAGTTTTCCTGCCTGGCCCACAGTCAGGATAAATCTCTTTCACCTGCTCAGACCCAACCAAGTAAACACAGAGACTTATATTGCTTACAAACTGTATGGCCGTGGCAGGCTTCTTGCTAACTGTCCTTATGGCTTAGATTAATCCATTTCTATAAATCTATACCTTGCCACTTGGCTCGTGGCTTACCGGCATCTTTACATGCTGCTTGTCCTGGCAGCGGCTGGCAGGCAGGCTGGCAGTCTCCTTCTGCCTTCCTGCTCTTTTAATTCTCTCTGTTAGCCCCGCCTATACTTCCTGCCTAGCCACTGGCCAATCAGTGCTTTATTAGCAACACATTTGCCATACAGAACATCCCACAGCAGAGTATGTTCTAACAAAGTAACCTTAAATTTGAATCAATCTACAAAAATCCATACCCATGTAAAATATTTGAGACTAGTAGTTGTTTTTTTTTTTTAGTTTGAAAATATATTCAATAATCTACCCTTCTATCATTTCTATATGTCTCTTTTTCTTTTCAGAAAGAGATTGCTGAATCTAACCACCATTGCTTGGTTTTCTCTCTTACCGTGACCAGTAACAACTTGTAATGAATCCCCATAAATGATGACAAACATTCATATCACACTGAATAACAAAAAACCACCTGCCTCATCCTCTTGGAAATGTGAGCATTGTGTTCTCTAGACTGCTTCCAGTTTTGTGGTGGTGATGTCATTTTTGGGGTACCCTGAGTAAATTAGGGTAATGGTCAAGTATATATATATATATATATATATATATATATATATATATATATACACACACATATATATATGTATATGTATATATATACATATATATACATATATATATATATAATTTACTCTCCGTGTGATGGGAAACTATAGAGTATATCTGAGGTCTTGACTTGATAGTCTGTGAGACAATCATCTCAGCTAGCAGCTTTGAAGATATTTAGATGAAGATTTTTGAGAAAACTGCAACAGAGGCATTCTGATAGGTTTGATCACCTGGACTACTTGTCTTTATTGGTACCTGATCTTTTTTTTTTTTTCTAAAAACACATAAACTTTTAAACGCAACATATATCTACATTAACAAAGTATGGAATGTGCAGTGTGCACAAGTCAGTTAAAGATGATGTTTTGTTTCATGTTTGAGCAGGCAAAACACATCTGTAAAGTTTATAAGTTTATTTGGACTGTATGACCAAACCTCTATCTATGCCATATGAAAGGATGACATGTAATAATAAATCATGAGGACTCTGTAGCAAACAAGTTGTATCATGTCTCATCCAGTCTCAGAGCTGTTCCTATAACAAGGGATAAGCTTATACATCACCTGTCTTATAGCATTTCTTGGCTTTTTCCCTCATGCCTGTAACAAAGATCCTCATTATGTCTCCATTGATTGAATCTGATCTTTATTAATTTTGAAGAGAACCATAACTTTTTGTTTCCTGTGGAAAAAAGGCATAACCTCTCCCCCAATGCAACATATTCTGACTTCCATTTAGAAGTTAAGACATGTTAAACATATATAGGTTGTTTACTTTAGTAGTTTTCATAATCCAGTGTCTCTCAGCAGCTATTGTATTTTTGTAGATGTAACCAACCGTCGTATAAATAAGAAACACAGAACCAATGCAAAGAAGAAAGCCAAGAGGTCAGAGCTAAGAGCCAAAACCTTACCTTTCCTCCTGCAGTGGTCCTACCTCTCCGAAGGAGCTGGTACTTCCTGTGTTAAAGTCTTTATATAGTCTCTGTTCTGCCTTCTCATTGGTTGTAAACCCAACCACAGGACTGCCTCATTACAGCCTGTCTGTATAGACCTCCAGGTGTTCTATGGTTGGTAATGAGATTAAAGGCATGTGTATCCAATGCTGGCTATATCCCTGGACACACAGAGACTTACCTAGCTCAAACGTACACCACCATTGCCCTGCTTTCCTATGGCTTGCTAATAGCTCTGACCCCCAGGCAACTTTATTTATTAACATACAAATAACATTTTGGTACAAAGAAAATATCACCATATATTTTGTACATTAGGATTTAAAAAAAATCAAAGTAAAAAAAGGGCCATACAGGATCCAGGCACACTGTATATTTCCCATCTTTATGTGGCTTATTCCTTCTATGTTATTTTAAACTCTCTTTAAAGAGTTTCTTTTATTATTTTTAACCATTTATTTATTTTTCTATGACTGTCTATATCCATATTCTTTTCTTTCCTCCAAATCTAAGCACATTTTAAAACATATTTTTTAGAGGATTTCTGTGTTTGGACACGGCTTTACTAAATGCCTACAGTGATCTCTGATGGCATGAGACAAGTTTTAAATGGCCATGTCAGCTGCTACCTCTCTTCTTAGTGCATGGCCCTGGTGCATGGTGCTAGTCATTGGATCCAACCTGCAGGTAGTGGCTAGGATGCTGCCATGCATCAGACTGTCTAAGAGAGTTTAAAGAGTAGGAATCCACACCTGAATCCTTGTCCAGAACTTTTCTTAGCTTTCTCAGGCCCTAAGTTTGGATATTCGTGCCTCCACATTGGACTTCATGTATAGTAAGTCTTTCTGTGTATCATCAGTTCCCAAATAATGACATGGAGAATTCTTATTAATTATTAAAGCTCAGCTTTTAGCTTTGGCTTGTCTCAACTAGCTCTTATAACATAAATTTATATTAATTTATATTACTTATGTTTTTATTTTATACATTTATATTAATTTACATTCTATAATATACCACCCATCTAGATTCCTCTGTGTTTCCTTGCACTTCTATCATGCAACAAGATTCCTCATCCTACTTCTTCTCTCTGCCTGGAAGTCCAGCCTATACCTCCTGCCTAATTATTGGCTGTTTATCTTTTTATTATACCAATTTTAGCAAAATACCTTCACACAGTGTACAAATACATAAAGTACATAAACCAGACTTTTAGTCTGGTTAATTTTGATATATCATTATATTTATAAATTTTTATACTACTGATTATTAAAAATAATGAAAGACAAAAATGCATGCTCATACTAACATGTATAAAAATGGCTTTTGATGTCATCCTAATGGGTATGAAAAAGGTTTTTGATTAATCTCAGCATCCATTCAGGATAAAACAAACCAAAGCAAAAAAAAAAAAACTTAGATCAATAGATATTGAAGAATAACCATAACACAAGAAAGGTCATTGCTGCGCAGTGGTGGCACATGCCTTTAATCCCAGCACATGGGAGGCAGAGGCAGGCAGATCTCTATGAGTTCAAGGCCACTCTGGTCTACAGAGCAAGATCCAGGACAGTCACCCAAACTAGAGAGAAACCCTGTCTCGAAAAAAAGGAAAAGAAAAAGGAAAAAAGGCCATACATAGAAATTCCACAGCAAATATAAAAATCAGTGAAGGACAATATAAAGCTGCCCCCCTACAATCTCGTTAGTACAAGGGAAAGGTGATGATTGCCAATTTTGTTACTCAGCATAGAACTTTAACTCTAAATAGAGAAATTTGATGATAGACCATATAAATGACATCCAAACCTTACACAAAGTGGGGAAATCAAATTTGTCACTAGATGAAATTATTACACTTGTGAACTTTCTGTGGACTCCACAAAATCATGTAGTATAATTGGCTTTATATATTGGTGGAATATATAACAGACTTGTAAAACTCACTTGAATTTCATACACAGTCAAAGAACATCCAAAAAGGAAATTACAAGACATATTTCAGATTAATTAAAAATGAAAAGACTTTGCAATAAGTTTAACCAAAGAAGTAGAAGTCCTACATTAGAAAAAGTACAGAATATGGATGATGAAAATGTATGAAGATAAAAGTAAATGTAAGATATGCTATCCTTATGTTATTAGAAGGATTACCAATTAAAATGCTTATATAATGCAAGATCTGTAGATTGAATATAATCACTACTAAAATCAGAATGATATCTTTAACTACATAAAAGGAAAAAGAACTTTTGTGTAGAACCACAAAAGGAAGAGTCATCAAAATAGATTGAATAATAAGATCAAATAGGGAGGCCTTATATTCTCAAGCTTCAAAATATATCACAAAGACATATTAAATAAAACATTATAAACAGCTACAAGTATAAAATCAGATATAAACCAAAAGTAACAGCGGAATGAACCTTATAAAAATAAACAAAATAATACCCAGTCATTTTCCAATATGATTTTCTGTTAGGTTATTGAGAGAAAACAATGGGGAAGTACCATATTAAAGTAAATGATGCAAGGATAACTTCATGTCCCCCTGAAAACAATGGAACTGGACTCATATCATGCATCAATATAAGCTCAAAAACTTAAAATGTTAGACATGAAATGTGCATTTCAACATTAGAAGAAATACAAATCATAGAGAAACTCTGACATTTATTTCTTTATATTAATTTTAGAGAGAACATAGCAAAAGAACAAACAATAAAAATAAGGATAGCCAAGTGTGATCATATACCATTTTTTAATTTTCTTCACAGTGAAGGCAGGCCCCAAAATTTTAAAAGGAACCCTCATTTGCAAATCAATTGTCTACAAAGGAGATAATATCCTGCAATTTTACTTTTCAATAGATAGCTCATGTAGATGAAATTCTAAATGGTCTTAGTAAATAAGAAACACAGAACCAAATACAAAGTTAATGCCTAAGAGATCAGAGAAAGAGCCATGACTGCCTTTAGCTTAGCACTCACTGCTGTCACTTCCCCTGAGAGAGAAACCTTCTCCTGTGTGACCTGTCTTTTTATTGCCTTTCTGTTCTATCTTCTCATTGGCTCTAAACCCAACCACATGACTTCCTCTTTACTGTCTGCCTATACAGACCTCCAGGTCTGTATGGTTGGTACTGGGATTAAAGGTTAAGGCCACCCCGCTTGGCTATGTCCTTGACTACACAGAGACTCTGCCTGCCATGTGATCGGATTAAGGGCATGTGCCACCACTGCCAGACTTCTGCTAAATGGCTTGCTTTTAGCTCTGATCCCCAGGGAACTTTATTTATTAACACACAAATAAAATCACATTTCAGCACAAATGAAATACCCCCATATTTCTCCCTTCTATTCTAATAAATAGGAAAAAGGAAAAAAGTTATAACTAATATAAGAAAAAACTATATACAATAAGTACAATAACTATATGCAATATATACAAGTAATAAATAACTAAACAATGTCTAGTCCATTTGCATTTGACAAACTCAGAGAAAATATTCCATTATCTATCCTATTTTGGTAAGTCCAAAATGTACCTGATTCACTTTCTATCCTAACTTATATTACTAACAGAGAACTATCTTATAATGTCTTTCAAATTTATACACCTAAACCTCCTTAATGAGTTTCTTTTCTGAAATTCTTAACAAGGAAATCTATAACTATAACTATCTAATCTTTAACTATAACTTACAACTATAACTATCTAATCTTCAAATAACTATAACTATAACTATCTAATCTTCAACTCCCTCAGAGACCTAAGAAGGAAATAATATTACCGAATAAAACAGGAAGTGCATGCAAGCAGCTTCCAAAAAAATTGTGAGTTCACAGAAACAGCCAACTGCCTGGACAGTCACCCGAGGTTTCTCCGCAATGTTGGGGCATCATCTTCAGCCTATAGGCTTAGCATATCTGACAGATTTATTTGTGAAGTAGGATGTACACAAGGCCTACATTTCGACCTCACATTTGGTGAGAATAGCCCATGTACCAGAAACACCTGAATTCCACTAGTGTCCTGTCATGATTCAGGATTTTAAATTCTGTAAATTGTTGAAGTTTTTTGGAATTCAGCCTGTCCATTTTTCTTGGCTTGTGGGTGGCTTCATTTCTTTTATAAATGTCAGTCTACCATTGAGAGGTTAGACTCTGTCAGCTTAGTTACTTTCAAGAATAACTGTATCAGCTATTATTCCACTGCCAGTTTAGTTGCCTTCAAAGAAAGGGGCACTGTAACTTTTCTGGATTGCAAAGGCCACTTCAGGGATGGTGCCATATTTTCCTGGCCTCAGAAGATACCTATTGTTAAAGCCACAACCACACTTGTCTTGGCAAGAATCGGTAGTCCTTTGTTTCGTGTCCTGTTTGTCTATTTTGTCCTGTTTGTCATCAGTCGATTTGAGGATACTTGTTGTCCAGTGGCTAACTTTTGCCACAATAAAAGTTAACTCCATATGCAGTTTCTTCAATGCCCATATATGCTCTGAAGTAGATTGGTGCTGCCAGGAGCCGACATGTCTCATAGTCATAAAAAAAAAAGGGAAAAAAAGACATTTTAAATGCCATATTCTGTAGATCATTGAAGGATTTGAAGATGACCTATCTAAAATATATCTGCTCGACCTTGAAAACATACCTAATATGACTACTGTGGTAGTATGGTGTTCCCCAAAATATTGTGCATTCTAATAAACTTATCTGGGGTCAGGGCACACAACAGCCACTAGATACAGAGGCTAGAAAATGGTATCACTCACACCTTTAATCCTAACATTCCAGAGGCAGAAATCCATCTGGATCTCTGTGAGTTCATGGTCACATTGGAAACAGCCAGGCATGGTGACACACGCCTTTAATCCCAAAAAGTGAGCCTTTAATCCCAGGGAGTGATGGCTGAAAGCAGAAATATAAGGTGTGAGGACCAGAAACTAGAAGCATTCAGCTGGTTAAACATTTGGCTGGTTAAGCTTTCAGGCTTCTAGCAGCAGTTCAGCTGAGATTCATTCTGGATGAGGACTCAGAAGCATCCAGTCTGATGAAACAGGATCAGCTGAGGAACTGGCAAGGTGAGGTAGCTGTGGCTTGTTCTGCTTCTCTGATCTCCCAGCATTCACCCCAATACCTGGATTAGGTTTGATTTTATTAATAAGACTCTCTAAGATTCCTGCTACAGGCTACCAGTTCAAATGTAATGTCTAACTAGTAACTTTCATTTCTTTTATATCCTAAAAGTTGGTAACAATAATATTCAAGGACTAGCAAATATCATTACATTGTTAAATGAACTGTATAAGTATAATATCCTGAACAAGATTAGAAATATACATATAGCATTTTCTAACAATATCAATCTCTCTCTCTCTCTCTCTATATATATATATATAATTTGTATACAGTATATAAAAATCCAATCCAATGTAAAGTTTCCTAAAGTATATACACATACATATATAAAAGAGATTTAAATGGAGTCGCCTTATAACAGGGAGCCAATGTCTCACACAGGCACCATAGGCTATCAAAGAAAAAGCTCAAATCCATCTAAGGTCCTACTTTTCAAGTTGTTGGTCAGTGGTTTTCCACAAACTCCTCAAACATTACAGGCTATTGTCATTGTTCTTGATTACCCTCTAGAACTTGACATCAGGGACCTATTTCTGAAGATACCACATGCCTTGAGTCGTAGGACATGGAGAGATCAAACTGATATTGACCATAATGCTGGTATGTTCTATGTACTCTATTAGGGGAGAACAGTCATTAACAGTCTTTCTTAGCTATGAACACTTGAACTACAATAATGACTGGCCTCGAAAGATATATCTGTTGGTCAATAATGGCACAAATGTTATTGGAGTAATCAACCAGTTTCTGATTGCATTTAAAACCCACTCCATAAAGTTGAACCCATTCCTGGTACTGTTAAAGAGCTAAAAAAACAAAACAAAAACAAAAACAAAAAACCTGTCATTGGTTAGGTCCTAGGTGAAAAACTAGTACTATTATTTTGCTAACTTGACATAGTAAATTGCCCTCAATCCTTATATTTATACCTATAAATTGGTATATCTCTTAATCCTCATTAGAGAAACGTCTTTCTGTGGTATATAGTGATTAACACAGAGTGCTGGGATTAAAGGTGTGCACCACCACTGCCCGGCAAAAATAAAGTATTTAAAGAGACACTAAAGGTAGTATAAAAAATAAGCCACGTAAATATGGATATTACACAGAGAATCTGGATTGTGTTGTCTTTGAAATTTTTAACTGCAGAAAGACATTTGATTGTAAAGGTAGTTGCATTAAACCAATATGTATATTTTCAATGTAATTTGACTTCAAAATTTGTATGTAAGGATATGTTGCTTTGGAAAGGAGGCTCTGCTTTTGTCTCCACAGAAAGCAAGAGGCTATGTGCTGTGGATATTGATATGTATAAATAAAATGATGATTGGCCAGTAGCCAGACAGGAAGTATAGGTGGGACAAACAGAGAAGAGAATTCTGAGAACAGGAAGGCTGAGGCAAAGAGATGCTGCCAGCCACCACCATGAGAAGATGTTAAGATACTGGCAAGCCACGAGCCACGTGACAACTTATAGACTAATAGATATGGGTTGATTTAAGATGTAAGAACTAGATAACAAGAAACCTGCTGTGGCCATACAGTTTGTAAACAATATAAGTCTCTGTGTGTTTACTTGGGTGGGTCTAAATGGCTGTGGGACTGGCGGGTAAGAGAGATTTGTCCTGACCGTGGCCTAGGCAGGAAAACTCTAGCTACAGCTATGGATTTGTTCCAGATTAAGATATATCAGGTTTGACCAGCCAAGAACCCCTGAAGATCTCTGATGACTCCATGTCCCAGATGATCCAACATCCAGAATGGTTTCAAGGCAACTGGCTAAGATAATACAGCCTCACAGACTACCCCATAAGCCTAAAATTTTCTTTGTGTCCCCATAAGAATACAGCATCCTCATCCAGCAGGAGGTGGTATAAGAAGCTACACCCAAATTCCCAAATATACCAAGCTGGCTTTGGAGATGGAATTGGCTCACTCCTTCTCTAAACCCAAGAATATTCCTAAAAGAAAAGGTTGAGAGATTCTTGTGTCCCATATCAGAAGAGCCCTCTGGTGTGAGACAGAGAAAAAACAATATTTTTATTTAAAGCAGGTGATTATAAATGCAATCTCTTTCTAAATAAGAAAAGGGGATATAGATATTATAGGATGAAAGGGTAGATTAATGAGCCTACTTTTGAAGAGTAATAACTTGTTTAGAAATGTTTTACATTGTTATGGATTTTAGTTTATTGACACAAGTTCAAACTTAATTTTGTTATACTGTATATATATCTCTACTCTTGTTAGAGGTATTATGTTTATGTAACTCATTTAGATTGTAATGGATAATTAAAAAATACAAATTAATAATTAGTCTTCTATGATAGTCAAACTTGTAACCATGTAAGTTAAGTTATATATTTCAGATAGATATGTAATCTTCAAACAGTTCAAAGACCTACAGAATATGGCATTTAAAATGTTTTAAAAATTTAGACTTTCTGGACAGTGAGACATGTCTGCTCCTGGCAGCACCAATTTACTTCAGAGAGGAGGATGGGCATCGAAGACACTCCATATGGAGTTTATCTTCACCTTGGCATAAATAGCCATTTGGGCAAGAAACTGTTCTTGCCTGGACTGCTTGATCAACTGGACATGCGGGACGCATAGGAAGGTGACCACTAAACTTAGCTTGGCAAAAGTTCCTTCAGGTTTCTGCTTCACAGAGGAAACTGCCAGACATTTTATAGGACACAGAGAGAAGTGACTGAGAGACTCTAGGCCTGTGGGCTAAAGACAAATGTCCCATCTTTATAAAGGAAATTTAGATGACTGTCCAGACTGCCAGCTGTCTCTGTCTACTCTCGCAAGACTCCCAAAAGTTGCTTGCATCCTTCTCCCATTTCTCAGGTAATATTATATCTTTCTGGGGTCTTTGATGTAGTTGAAGACTAGATAATTATAATTTTCCTTAGTTATAATAAAAGATAAGTTAGATATAAAACATTAGACTAACAAATATAGGATAGATAGGATATCTTCTTTAATTTTGCCAAATGCAAATAGACTAGATATTATAACTATAATTCTTGCTTCATAATTGTTTTGTTATATGTAATTTTACTATGTTAAAGTTAAAACCTTCCCTTTTGAAAAGTAGAAAAGGGGAAGTGCTAGGGATGCTGTGAATGTGTTGCTCTGATTGACTGATAAATAAAACACTGATTGGCCAGTAGCCAGGCAGGAAATATAGTGTAGGCTTGATAAGGAGAGAGGAGAATTCTGGGAAGTGGAAGGCTGAGTCAGGAGATGCTGCCAGCTGCCACCATGATGAGAAGATATAAAGTACTAGTAAGTCACAACCCATGTGGCAACTTATAGATTAATAGAAATAAGTTAATTTCAGATGTAAGATCTAGATAGCAAGAAGCCTGCCACGGCCATACAGCGTTTAAATAATATAAGCATCTGTGTGTTTATTTATGTCCAAGTGACTGCATGACAGGCAGGTGAAAGAGATTTGTACTGACCATGGGCCAGGCAGGATCAGGAAAACTTCAGCTACAAGCTCAAATAATTGAAAACTGAATACCAAAGACATCTTTACTCTCAAATGTACTTCACCATATTTTTTACATTCAAGCAAGTTATGAAAAGAAAACTTCCCCTCAACAGATGGCTAGATAATGAAAAATTATATAAGCAAAATCCACAAACACACACACACACACACACACACACACACACACACACACACACACGGGGGGGGTATAATTCAGCTATAGAATGAATAAAATCTTATTGTTTGCAACTTGCAGAGAACTGGAAATTATTATGTTAAGCAAAATATAAAACATCCAAAAAAAATCATATGTGGAATCTAAATTGGTCAAACTGATAGAAGCAGACAGTGCAATGGTAGGTGCTAGAGATTTGAGAAGGCAATAAGAGATATTAGCAAGGCAACAAACTTTTCAGTATATTTGATGGATAATTATTGGACTCCAGTGTACAACATACAGAGACTAAACATACTACATCTCATACTTGTCCTTTCATTTAAATTAAAAATTAATATATGTGTACTGTTTTACATGTTTTCCCTCCTGTCCTTCCTTCCTCCAACTCCTCTCATGTCCAATCCCCCAGCCCAGCTCAAATTCACTCAAATAAATGCATAAATAAAACAGGCTGAGTCCATATAATATTGCTAATATGTATATGTTTTAGAGGCTGATCCCTTGGTATTGGATAGCCCCTTAGGGTACTCAATCCTGGGGAAGATTGATTATCCCTTTGTCATTTTTTTTTTAAATTTTTCCCCTTTTTATTAAACAAAGATGATTCTCTCATCTAATATAATATGAACAATTTCCTGCTCTCTCTACTACTCACAGTCCCTATCCATCTCCTCTCCCATCCAAATCCACTTCATTTCTGTCTCTCATTCGCAAATGACAGGCTTCTAGGAGATAATAACAAAACATAACAAGGTAATATATAACAAGATAAAGTGAAAACTATCTTACTGAAGTTTGACAAGACAAGTCAACAGAAAAATAAAAGAGCCTAAAAGAAGGTACAGGAATTAGAGTCCAACTTGTTTAAACATTCAGGAGTCCCATGAAATAAATAAACTGAGAGCTATAGTATATATACAAAAGAACTTGTGCATACCAATGTAGGCCCTTTGCTTGCTGCTTGAATCTCTGTAATTTTTTATGAGCTTGGCTCACTTTGTTTAGAGGGACTTGTTTTCCTGGTGTGCTCCATCTTCTCTGTTTTTCCTAGTTCTTCTGCTTCATCTTTCACAGTGCTCTCTGAACTCTGAGGGGAGGTATTCGATGGGGACATCTCATTTAGAACTGCATGTTCCAAGGTCCCTCTCTGCATAATGTCTGGCTGTGTTTTCTGTATTTTTTCCTATTTGCTGCAGGATAAAGACTCTCTGATGTGGCTGAATAAGGCACTGATCTATGAGTATAGCAGAATCTTATTAGGAGTCATTTTCCTCTCACTTTTTTTTTACCCGTAATATTTGATTTTACCCTAGAACTCTGGGATATGTAGACTCTGATTGTTGGTCACCCAAGCAATATCAGGTATGGGTTATATCTCATGGAGTGGGCCTCAAGTAAAATCAGACATTGGTTGGGTACTCTCAAAAGGTTTATGCCACTACTACCCTAGCATATTTTTCAAGCAGGACAGATTGTAGATAAAAGTTTTTATTTGGGTTGGTGTTTGCTTTTCACTTTTGGGAGACTGTAGAGTACCTTCTTCCAGCAAAGAGACTGGAATATAGGGATGAAGGCTCCATGTAGGCACCAGCACAACTTCTTCATGTTCAATGCATTGTGTGGAAATTCTCTTCAGCAATGGGGACTTACTTAGCGCACTGAACTGTCTTGTCAACAGCCTGAGTTGTTTCAGGATTTCCATTGGACCCTTTAGGCAAACAATACTCAATTGAACACAATCAAGCCATGGCACTAGAAGGTTTGTTTGGTGACAAGAGATGGCCAGTAGGAGTTCCATATCTCTCATTATTTGGAGTCTTCATTGGGGTCACCTTCATATAAGAAGTCTGTATTGCACTAGATTTCCGCACTGCACATCAAATGTTCTTCAATTACATTTGTCTCTCCCTTCATCCCTCCCTCAACCTCATATCCTCCTCTACTTCCCACTTAGTCCTGAAGTTCTCATCCACTCCACCACCCTAGCTGTAATTCATCCATAAAATCTATTCTACTTCTTCCTTCCAAGGACAAGCATGTGTCCTGCCTTCCTCCAAGCCTTATCTTTCTGGGTCTATGTATTATAGTTTCAGTATCATTTATTTAATTTACTATCAAGATATAAGTGAATACATGCCATATTTATCTTTCTGGGTCACACTTACCTCATTCATGATTTTTTTCTATCCATTCACCTGAAAATTTCATAATATCATTTCTTTAAGATCTGAGTAATACTCTAGTGTATAAATGTGCCACATTTTTTTCTTTTTCTATTCTTTGGGTTAGGAACATCGACATTGCTTCCATTTTCTGGATATTATATGTAGAGCAGCAATGAACATGATTGAGTGAGTGTCCCTGTGGTAGGATGAAGCCTCCTTTGGGTATATACCCAATATTCGTATAGCAGGATTTTGAGGCAGCTCAATTCCCATGCTTTGAAAGGACTCCAATATTTATTTCCAATTGGCTCTACAAGTTTAAACTCCCACCATCAATTGGAGAGTGTGCCCCTTGCTCAAGATCCTTGCCTGTATGGTCTGTCACTTGAATTTTTAATCTTAACCAT
Source organism: Peromyscus attwateri (assembly GCA_902168425.1). NCBI lineage: Eukaryota > Metazoa > Chordata > Mammalia > Rodentia > Cricetidae > Peromyscus > Peromyscus attwateri. The sequence continues at coordinate 21,661 of CABHPP010141094.1, forward strand.
TCTGACTTGTGTAAGATGGGATCTCAAAATAGTTTTGATTTGCATTATATTGATGGCTAAGGAGGTTGAACATTTCTTTCTGTTTCTCAGCCATTGGTATTCCCTCTATTGAGAATTTTTGTTTACATTTGTCCTCCATTTTTAATTGGGTTATTTTTTCTATAACAAATTTCTTGAGTTCTTTATATAGTTTGGATATTAGCACTCTATTAAAAATGGAGTTGGTGGGGCTAGAGAGATGGCTCAGAGGTTAAGAGCACTGGTTCTTCTTCCAGAGGTCCTGAGTACAATTCCCAGCAACCACATGGTGGCTCACAACCATCTATAATGAGATCTGGTACCCTCTTCTAGTGTGCAAGCATACACACAGAACGCTGTATACATAATAAATAAAATATTGAAAAAATGAAGTTGGTAAAAAAATCTGTTCCCATTCTGTAGGCTGGTGATTTGTCTAAATTGTGAAGTCCTTTGCCAAGCAGAAGCATTTTAGTTTTATAAGTTTCTGTTTACAAATTGTTGATCTTTGTGCCTGTGTTAGTGGTGTTTTGTTCAGAAAGTCTTCTCTTGTCCCAGTGTGTTTAAAGCTATTATCCACTTTCTCTTCTATCAGATTTAGTGTAGGTCATTATATATATATATATATATATATATATATATATATATATATATGTCTTTGATACATTTGGAGTTGAGTTTTATAAAGGGTGATAGGTTTGAATCCATTTGTACTCTTCAATATTCAGCCATCCAGTTTGACCATCACTTTTTGTTGAAGATGCTGTATTTTTTAAAGTGTGTATTTCTCACTTCTTCATCAATAATCAGTTGTCCATAGAAATGTGGATTTTTGCCTGTATCTTCACTTTAATTCCACGGATCAACATGCCTATTTTTAATGTCAACACGATGCTGTTTTTATTAATATTGCTTTGTTGTATAATTTAAGATTAGTAATTGTGAGACCTCCTGCATTTCCTTTATTGTTCTGGATTGTTTTAGCTATCTTGATATTTTTTTCTTTTTCCATTGGAAGTTGAGAATTGTCCTTTCAAGGTCTGTGAAGAATTCTTTTGGAATTTTGATGGAGATTGCATTGAATCTGTAGATTGCTTTTGATAAGATGGCCCTTTTTACTATGTTAATCCTACTGACCCATGAACATGGGAGATATTTATATTTTCTGACATCTACATCAATTTCTTTCTTCAAAGGCTTGAATTTTTCATCATACATGCCTTTCACTTGTCATTTCAGAAAATAACCATAAATTATTTCAACACTTTCTTTCAGTGAAAATCAGAAAGTTACTCATTAATAGTTTGGAAATTGGTATTTTTAAAAGCTCGATAAACAAGATTGGAAGAATAAATTTCAAAAAGTATGTGACCTATTAAATTTAAAGAAAGAAGACATTAATAACATACATAGATTCATTACAGTCATTGATTTTGAAGCTGTAATTAAAAGTATTATCCACAGAGAAATGCTGAAGATCAGATGGAGACACTGTGGAACTATGCTACACTTTTGAAGAAGATCTAACACTAAATGTTCTCAAACAAAATGGAAATAGAGGAAAACTACTAAATGCACTATACATAGCCATTAATATCCTGTTATCAAATGCAGATAAAATTACAATAACCAAATAAAAAATACAAATCACTTTTCTTAGTGATCCCAGATGCAAAAATTGTCAACTAAACACATGCAGAATTAATCCAAGAACACACAAAAATCATATATCATGACCAAGTGGACTTCATTGCAGAGATGAAAGGTAGCTTTAACATACGCAAATCAGTAAATACAATACATCCTAAAAATAGTCTTAAGGACAGAAATCATTTGAACATCTCAAGGGAGACAGAAAAATATTGACAAATTTCATTGTGCCATTGTGATAAAAGATCTTCACCAACCCACATCTGATGGAGGTCTGATCCCCATAATACATAAAGAATTCAAGAAACTGGAGATCAAAATACCAAACAATCCAATTAAAAAATGGGCTACAGAGCTAAACAGAGGATTCTCAACAGAAGAATTTCAAATGGCTGAAAGACATCTAAGGAATTGCCCAACATCCTTAGTTATCAGGGACATGCAAATCAAAATGTCTCTGAGATACCATCTTACACCTGTCAGAGTGGCTAAGATCAAAAACACTTGTGGTGATATATTGTGTCCCCCAGTATATTGTGCACCCTAATAAACTTATCTGGGGATCAGAGGACAAAGCCAAACACTATATTCAACAAAGAGATCAGGCAGTGATAGCACGTGCCTTTAATCCTATTACTTGGGAGGCAGAAATCTGTCTGGATCTCTGTGAGTTCAAGGCCACACTGGAAATAGCCAGGCATGGTGACACACACCTTTAATCCCAGCACTTGAGATCTCACGTCTTGCTTGGGAAGGACACATGCCTTTAAGCCCAGGAAGTGATGGCAGGAAGCAGAAAGGTATATAAGGCATGAGGACCAGGAACTAGAGGCTTTTAGGCTTTTAAGCAGCTAAGCAGCAGTTCAACTGAGACCCTCAGGGATGAGAGCTCAGAGGCTTTCATTCTGAGGATTCATAGAAACAAGATAGGCTGAGGTGGTGGCAAGGTGAGGTTGGCTGTGGCTTGTTCTGTTTCTCCGATCTTTCAGTTTTCACCCCAATATCTGGTTCCAGGTGTTTTTTATTAATAAGACCATTTAGCAATTCATCTTACAAACACTGATAACAGCTTATATTGGAGAGGATGTAGAGCAAGGGAAAAACTCCTCTACTCATGGTGGGAGTGCAAACTTGTACAGCCACTTTGGAAATCAGTATGGCAGTTTCTCAGAAAACTGGGAATCAATCTACCTCAAGACCCAGCTATACCACTCGTGGGCATATACCCAAAGAATGCTCAATCTCTTACCACAAGGACACATGCTCAACTATGTTCATAGCAGCTTTATTCATAATATCCAGAACCTGGAAACAACCTAGATGCCCTTCAACTGAAGAATGGATTAAGAAAATATGGTACATATACACAATGGAGTTCTACTCAGCAGAAAAAAAAAATAACATCATGAAATTTGCAGACAAATGGATGGAACTAGAAAATATCATTCTGAGTGAGGTAACCCAGACTCAGAAAGACAAGCATGGTATGTAATCACTCATAAGTAGATACTAGTTGTAAAACAAAGTATAAGCAGACTACAATCCACAGCTCCAAAGAAGCTAGCTAACAAGGAGGACCCAAGGATTGATGCACGGATTGCCTAGGGAATGGGAAATAGATGATATCTCCATGAATAAACTAGGGATGAGGGGTGGGCAATGGAGGGAAGGGAATGGGGATGAGAACATGAGGGAACATGATGGTCGAGCTGGAACAGGGATGGATTGGGAGATCAAGGAAAGATATACAGTGATAGAGGGAGACATCATGGGGATAGAGAGAAACCGGGAGCTAGGGAAGTTTCCAGGAATCCACAAGGATGACCCCAGCTTTAGTGGAAAGGATGCCTGAACTGGCTTACCCCAGTAATCAGATCTGTGAATACCCTAACTGTTACCATAGAGCCTTTCTCTAGTAACTGAGGGAAGCAGATGCAGAATTCCACAGCCAAACACCAGGCCAAGCTCTAGGAATTCACTTGAAGAGAGAGAAGAGGGATTCTATGAGCAAGGGGCATCAAGATCATGATGGGGAAACCTACAGAGACAACCAAACAAAACTACTGGGAACTCATGATACTTAGACCAACACTATTGGAGCCTCCACAGGACTGGACTAGGTCCTCTGCATAACAAAACAGTTAGGTAGCTTGATCTGCTTAGGGGGCCACCTGTCGATAGGATCAAGATCCATCCTTGGTGCATGAGCTGGCTTTTTGGATCCCACTGTCTATGGTGGGACACCTTGCACAGCCTTGAGGTAGGGGGAGGGGCTTGGACCTGCCTCTACTGAATGTACCAGGCTCAGCTGACTTCCCATGGGAGGTCTTACTTTCTTGTAGGAGGGAATGGATGGTGAGTGGGTGGGGAAAGGCTAGAGGAGGGAGAGGAGGGAAGAGAGTAAATTGGTATGTATGTAAAATGTGATTGGTATGTAAAATGAATAATAAAATTTCTTAGTAAAAAGAAGAGAAAAAAGTCCTGTATGAATTGTAAACAAAGGGAATATACCTCATAATAATAATGGCTCTATATGGCAAACTTACAGTTAATAATTGACCATATGACAAAACTAGAGAACACTAACTCTATAATTTTGAGGAAGACAAGGGTGTGCATACTCTCCAGTATAATTCAATGTAGTGCTTGATAACTTAAAAGAAGAAAAATCTCTAAGAAGTTTTCTTTTACTCTTACGTTGTAGTTACAATTTTGACTTTATTCTTGAGAAAAACTTCAAGTTTTGAAACACGTTCTCTTTTCCTTTTCCAGACCCCATATTGGAAAACACATTTACAGACAGACCCAGGTCTCAGCACCCTGTCCTCTAATTCTGCTCTTCATGCATAAAATCTTTGTATCCTAGTTTTTTTTTTTTCAAGACAGGGTTTCTCTGTGTAGCTTTGCCCCTTTCCTGGAACTCACTTGGTAGCCCAGGCTGGCCTCGAACTCACAGAGATCCGCCTAGCTCTGCCTCCCGAGTGCTGGGATTAAAGGCGTACGCCACCACTGCCCGGCTGTATCCTAGTTTGTATAAACTTGGGATCTAGATACACAAACACAAATACACATGAAAGTTTTTCACAAGTACATCTGTCTCTAAATGAAATTTCCTCAAAGCTGTTTTAGAAAATTAGCACAAAGTATGAAAATCAACTGTTAGAAAATTTCATGGGTTCACCTATAAACTTTATTTTTAGAATTGAACTATTATCATATTGTATCTAAACCTGAATTAGTATAATTATATGGAGTGCTTCTTAAGGCCTCATAATATAATTTTGTAACATTTTTTTAAAATATGAGAAGAATAAAATTATTCCTATTTGAAAATGTCAAAATATAAATTTAAAAGATATTTCAATCACTACCTGACTTAGTTAACATTTTCAATAAAGTTGTAAAATCAACATTAAAATATCACTAGCCTTCATATAGACAAATACAAACTTTCTGATAAGGAAAGTAGAAAACATATCCAATTTGCAAGAGCCAAAATCCAATAAAGTTTAGAAAAATAAAAATATACAAAGAGGTGAAAGATATCTACAATGAAAATTTAATACAATGAAAGGAGAAGTTGGAAAAGATTCTGAATGGTATTCAAAACTTCCATGTCCCTACAATGGCAGAATTCACATGCTGTAAATGGCACAATTAATGTGCTGTATTATTTTTGTAAGATTTTTATCACCTAGATACAAGCTAGGGTAATCTGGTACTGGGGAATTTCAAATGAGAAATTACACCCCAACAGATTGACCAGTAGACAAGCTTGTGTGGAATTTTCCCAATTAATAATTGATATGAGAAGGCCTACCTCTTTCTTCATAGTGCTACCCCTGGGCAAAGGGTCCTGAATTGTATATAAAAGGAAGCTGAAAAGATGATGATGAGAAAGCCAGTAAAAAGCATTCCTCCATGACCTCTGCTTCAGTTCTTGCCACCACATTCCTGCCTTGAGTTCCTGCCCTGACTTCCCTTCATGATGGAAAAGTGTTATCACAATGTCTGACCTGAAAAGATATTTTTAGAACCATAGTGACAAAGGTAGCATATAACTGACACAAAAGCAGGCATGCACACAAATGGAAAAGAAAAGATTTCCCAGAAATAAACACACCTTTGCCATGTACGCCTGGTGCTTTACTTTCCCAGTGAAATGGTAACAGAGAATTACCCCTCTGTAAGAGTAAGCCCAAAATAAACCCTTCCTTCTATAACTTGCCTCGGTAATGTTGTTTTAGCACACCAATAGAAAAGTACCTAATATAATTCCTTTCCTCTGGTCCTAGAGAAAAACAGTTCTAAATTGATGAACTACTTTATAGAAAGGTCAGATAATCTATTAGGGCATATCTCATAGAACAGTGGCAACCATTAGAGATAACTTCATGACTTTGTTGTTTTTCCCCAATATGCCAAGGTGTCTTATATTGAAAAAGTATGTATGTCTTGAAATATATCAACATGAAATGACAAAATGAAACATACCAAATTGATGATGGTGAAAATTTTAAATTAAATTAATTGTATCTCACAAGCAAATTCCTGTTTTATATTCAGATTTCTAAGGCTACCTTGCCCCATTAATAATAACTACTCCAAAATCCCAATAAAGAAAAGATCTAAAAGAAAATGTTGAGGGGAAGTTCTCTGACTGGGCATTATTTAGCCAAATATTTTGAAGAATATAACTCAGATATTAATCGATGATTTGGTGATAATTGTTAATTTTTCTGGCCTGTCAGAATGAGTTTAAATGGGGTGGAGATAAGCAATGTGGTTCTCAGAATACCATATATTATAATGTATTCATTAGTCATTTACCTACTTGAAGTAACACTGTAACACATGACCTTCAATCAAATGGAAATGTCTTCAATCAAATGGTGATGTCTTCTGAACAGTAGTCCTTTTCAAAAGTCACTTTGTTGCTAGCTCAATCTGTTTATGAAACAATTTTCTGCTGAGGCAGTTGTGCATTGAAATATTTGGGTGTGGGTGAGTGAAAATGATATTCATAGGCTCATGTATATGAATGTTTGGTCCACACTTGGGGGTACTGTTTGGGAAGGTTTAGGAGGTGTGACTTTGTTGCAGGAGGTATGTTCCTGGAGGGCAGCTAGCTTAGAGTGTTATGACAACTTCTGTCATTTCTCTCTTCATTATGCTTACAGTTTGAGGTATGAACTCTCAGCTGCTTGTTCCTGCTGTAATGCCTGCTGCTGATTGTTATACTACCCCATCCATTCTGTACTTCAATTCCTCTGGAACCATAAGCCTAAACAAACTCATTCATCTATTAAGGTTCCTTGTACATGACATTTTATCACAAAAACAAAAAAGTAATACAATAGGCTTCCTTACGTCAAGACACAAAAATATCTGTATTTATCACTTCTCTAGTGTTTTTAAAAAGTAAATACAAATGATAGTGGGACATTTGTAAACAAATGAAAAAAAATTTTAAAAAAATGTAACAGCCAAAGCTTGTGGAGAATACAAAACAAGGAGCAGTGTTTTGCATCACAGTGGAACTTGAGGGAAGATTTTATTATTGTAAATTAATAATTGATATGCTGCACAATACTTGGTTTCAGATTTACTTTCCTAATGCTTTTTATATAAAAGGAAAATCTCTTTATATTATTTGCCACCCATTTTAACTTATTTGTCCATTTTTCTGTTAATCCCTTTTTCTTTTCCCTTTTTAATAGATGCTATATAGTCCTTTATATCTTCATGTTTTCAGTAAAAATATTCTATTTAGCATGCAGAAATTATGTTCATTTTTAAGCTCAATAATACACTGTACAGTGGGAATAGCCACTTATTCAACTAGTTTATAATTGGTGGATATTTGAATTGATTATAATCTTTTTGGGTTTTTGTTGTTGTTTATGTGTTTTTCTTTCTATCTTGTTTTTCTTCTTTGTCTTCATCTTCCTTTATTTTATTTAAATTTTTGGAGAAAAGGGCTTGTTCTATAGTCCAGGCTGTCCTGGAGTACACAGCAATACTGCTTGAAATATATATATATATATATATATATATATATATATATATATATATACATAATATAACATGACTGACATTAAACATTGAGCATTATAAAAGTGCTATAATGAATAATGTTGTGATTATTTTATTTTGTCTTTCTGAGACTATGTCCTCCTTATATACTGAGGTTTAATCTGTTCCAAGGAAGAAGCTATGTATGACTTTCCTGAAATGACAGGTTCTGCTTTGTATGGACTAATAAAATTCAGTCATCATCATCAGAAGAGATAAAAAAAATGTTCATTATTTTAAAAACTTGATTTTCAAGAATTAACATAATATAGACAATTGTCTATATACAGAACTATGGAAAATTAAGGATGTTTCTTAAGAGATGACTAACAATTAAGAAACATTGAAAAATTCAAGAGGTTAGCACTCTTAAAAGGTATACATATGAGCAACTCTAAATAAACTCTGCAGGTTGTATTTATATCTGCAAAAATACTTTTTAAAAAAGTCATAAATTTGAGATGAATCAAAGGTTTAGAAGATGGGTTAGGGCAATGATTCTCAACCTTCCTAATGCCATTACCCTTTAATACATTTCCTCATGTTGTGGTAACCCCCAACCATAAATTATTTTCATTGCTACTTCATAACTACAATTTTTCTACTGTTATGAAGCATAATGTAAATATCTGTGTTTGCTAGTGGTTTTAGGTGACCCCTGTAAAAAGATGATTCTTCTCCCAAGGGATCAAGACCAAACGTTGAGTATCACTGGGTTAAAGGGAGTGAATACTATTAATACAGTACACATATAAGAAACATAACTATTAGCTAAATTTTGAAATTTTTTCAAAATCCTTCAGCAGGAGAGAATTTAGAAATTCTAGCACATTAATTGTATGCAATTAAAAATTATGAAATATAGGGGTTACACATATGACTCAGATGTTAATTTCATTTGTTCCTCTTGTGCAGGACCAGGATTTGGTTCCCAACAACCACATGAAGGCTCACACATATCCATAATTCTAGCTGAATGGGATTTAATGGCTTCTTCTAACTTCTACTGCTGGAACAAGAAATGTACATGTTGCACATACAAGTAGAAAAAACATTCATACATACAAAATGTTTTAAAATCATAGTATAAGGTTTTACTTTCCTAAAAATTAACTTAATTTTAAATGTATATCCAGGAGTACTGAAACACTTTTGTAATCCCAACCTTCACAAATTACAGCTGGGGGATTACATATTACAGGAGTGAATGACCACATAGCTAGAAACTCACTTTTATATGCAAAACAACTTCAATAGATGATATGCATGAAATCACTTGTCTTTCGTTTGTGTGAAAGTCGCAAAATGTCTAGTACTTTTTATTATCTTTGTACCATTTTCCTGTGTTGGGAATTTTAGAATGAAAAGGTCTTATTTTTAATTTTTTGTTTTAAGGTTAAAATATTATTACACCATTTCACCCTTTCCTTTCTTCTTTCTAAATTCCTTAGAATACCATAACTTGCTGTTTTTCAAGTCATTGTCTCCATTTTCATTAATTGTTATTGCATGCATACACACACACACACACACACACACACACACACACACACACATATTTATATATACAGTAATTACAGAAGTACAACCTATTCAGTCTGTGATGTTACTTATATGTGTTTTTTTTTTTAAACTGGCCATTTGGTATTGAGAAAGGTTTTTTTTTTTATGACATGTTCATGCTAATAGTAGAGGAAGAAAAGTTTATTCTCTTTAAAATAAATTTTAAAGAATGTGTTATGCAGTCATCCTGGGTTTTATTTAATTAGTAAGATAGAAAATTATATAGCATTTTCTATCACATTGTAAATGATAATTTACTTCTCCTAATTTAGGTATTCCACTAGCACTCAGAAATTATCTTTATGTCTTGAAGTCATTATTATTACAAGTGTTATTAAAACTGTTTGTCTATGACTTGTTTACATAACGTAAATAAGTTATGAAACTCTTTGAAGTGTAGTATCTCTTGTCACTTATTTTCCAAGCTAAGTGTCTAGAGAAAATTTTAGTTTACAAAGCTCCACTTCCACTGCAGATGATGTTTCAAAGAACTTTGTGTCTCTTAAACCATTAATTTCATGTGATGTTATATTACATCTCTAGAAATTTTTAGTTTCTTTTCTTATTTGTTGTTTTATGGCTGGTGTAATTTAAAGAGTAAAATGGCCCTGTTGTTCTTAAACTTTAATGTAAATCAGAGTTACCTAAAAGATTGTTTTTTGAAGATTTATTTCTATTTTTAATTGTTTGACTGTGGGAGGGTTTGTGAATGTGAGTATAGATTTATACAGAGGCCAAAAGAAGGCATTGGAAGTCAAGAGGCTGAATGTGTCTGTCACCCAGTGTGGCTGCTGGGATCCAAATTCAGGGGTTCTACACGAGCAGTCTTTACACTGAACTCTGAAACCATTTCTCTAGCCCATACCTAAGAGATTATTAGAAATAGAACTACTTGGAGTTTTCCAGAGATTTTTGTTGAGACACAGAAGATCAAATTCAGTATTTATAAGAGGAATGTGATGACATTCATCACCATACATTTTCACATCTTAGAAATAATTGACGGCTTGAGAGATGATGATTCAGTGGTGGAGAGCATATATTGCTTTTGCAAAGGATCCGACTTTAGTTCCCAGTACAGATGTCATTTGACTCTCAGCCACGTATAACTTGCTGCAGGGGATTAAAGGCTCTCTCGTTGCTTTGAGCACTTGTGGTCATGTAGACATACTCACATATAGACACACAAACATTCATACAAACATTTTTAAAAATGTTAAAAAAAAGAAGGAACTATTACTTCCACATAATAGGATGAGACTTTTCCCAAATTTTGAGTTAGGTGAACAATATTTAATTAGGCCCTTTTACTGGATTTTTATGAATTTCTCAGTTGTTTAGTATTTAATTCACTTAGAAAATATCTTATAATAAATAATGGTATGATTCTTTTGCCAATGACATGACTGATTCTCTTGTAATAGATGTTCAAAATTGTGCAATGTAGTTTCATTATATGAGGTGGGTATACTTTATATAATTGAGTCCCATAACTAGATATATAGGATATGGGTTTTTGTTTTGTTTTTAAAGTCTGGATGATATCAGCAGAGATTTTGATTTGTTAAGCTAAGGTCTAATTCTAGAATTTTGAATGCTTCTCCATGGTTACTAATATCTAGAGAATGTTAAGAGCACTCCATTTTTAAGATTGTGAAGATAGAAACTCAAAATGCTTTGTACTGATTCTGTGCAACTGGCTTCAATTCTCAGTTTCTACTTGATTGACCAGTAGAATTCACTGGAGCACATTTCTTACTCAGACACACTTTCCCTGACCATTTTATTATAAATAGTTATATTTTCAAAGGATCTTGAACCTATACTTTAGAATATAAGTTTCCAGAGGATGCAAAAGTTGCATTAGTTCTGTATATCTTGGATAGGTCTCAGGCCTTAGTTAGGACCATGACCTTACTATGTCCTGTGGGTACTTAACAAGTGCTATAAATAAAGATTAAACTCTTCTCCTTGAGCTGAGGACGATCAACAGGGATCTGACTTTCCTGCAGGGACTACAGCAGAATGTAGTTTGAAAGAAAAGAAGAAAGTTCAACTGTGGATGAAAGCTCCGTCAGGAAACAGGAAAACTGATGATTAGCTTCTTAGTGTCATATTCATGCTGGGAAGTTAACCTCTCATAAGAACCAAACACGGTTTGAGACAGAATTGTCTTCTGGAAGAACTCCAACTAACAACAGCCCTTCACCTTCTGCACTTTAAAGAACTCAACACAATTTGTATTCTGTATGTGTTTTTAAGGCTGACTGCAGGGAATCAAATTCACTGTTCAAAAACAGTAGTCAACTTAAGTTCTGAAAGGTATCATCTTCCAGAAGGAGCTTTCACTTCTTTGCTTCTTTAACATCATTTTGCCTAGATCAGCAGGAGACTTTTATTTTGTCTTTCTCCTTTAGTTCCTAGTATCTTTATCTTGGATGAGAAGAACTAAGTAATGAGTTGTCAGAGTAATCAATAGGATGAGATTATGCCTGTCTTTAAGATCTGGGTAAACCTTTTGAACAGTTAAAATCTTT
>CABHPP010141094.1:33513-66336 GCA_902168425.1 Peromyscus attwateri
TCTCTCTCTCTCTCTCTCTCTCTCTCTCTCTCTCTCTCTCTCTCTCTCTCTCTCTCTCTCTCTGTGTGTGTGTGTGTGAGACAATGTGGATGGAACCAGACTATTAACTTTATTATAATTCTGCTCAAATTAAGAATACTGTGCGCTTGTCTCAATTACAAAGATCTTTCAATTATTAATAGGAAACATCTCCAAAGTCATATTATTTTATATTGTCATCATTTGAAATTGGAGTTTATTGGAAGGAAAATACTGATATAACAAAAGAAATGAAATTCTCCATTTTTAAAATACCTTAGACTCTTTCTTTTCCCATTTGTACACATGATACTTTACTCATTCTTTCACTCATTCATGCTTACTTTGACAATGATGTAATATAAACTAGGGATCTATTAACATACAGTCCAAACCCCTCATTCTTCATGGAGCTTATTTTGTGGAAAAATGAAGAGAAAACAAAAATAAAGGCATTTGTAAAAGGGTTCACTAAGACCTTTTAAACTGATGTGAAAATCATGGGATTGTCAGCATATGAATAGAACATAAGAAGATTATGGTAGATGATATTCCCAAGGCTGTTACAAAAAATAGAATTAAAGCAATAGCTAATCATAACATGGAATTATTAGGGTATCTTTGAGATTGATAGGGTCTTTAATGGTTCTTGGATGGGGCTTTAACTTACATATTTGAGTGTAGATGCTCATGATTACATGAAACAATCACTGTATCAATGGCCTTTGGGTGCTTTTTTAAAATATGCAAATTTATTTTCATTATTATTATCATTATTACTTATTATAACCTGACCATGATTTCCCCTTCCTCCTCTCTGCCCAGTCCCCTGCTACCTCCACTCTGCTCCCCTATTCACTCTGTTTCTATCCAGAAAAGGGCAGGTATCCCAGGCATATCAACCAAACATGACATATTAAATTGCAGTAAAACTAGGCACCTCCCATTTTATTAAGGTTAGACAATACAATCTAGTATGAGAAAAATGGTGACAATATTTGGCAAAGGAGTCCGAGACAACCCCTGCTCCCACAGTTAGGAGTTCCACAACCCAAGCTACACAACTATAATATATGGAGAGGGTCTAAATTGGTCCCACACAGGCTCCCTGGTTGTTGGTTCAGTCTCTGTGAGCTCATATGAGCCCAGATGAGTTGATTCTATTGTTTTTCTTGTGATGTTCTTGAACTCTCTAGCTCATACAATCCTTTGTCCCCCTCTTCCACAGGATTCCCTGAGCTTTGGTTAATGTTTGGCTGTGGGTCTCTGCATCTGTTTCCATCAGTTGCTGGATGAAGCCTTTCTGATGACAATTTGGGTTAGGCACCAATCATATTTTTCTTCTTGGGTCTGGGTTACCACACTCAAGATGACTTTTTCAAGTTCCATCCTTTTGCCTGGCAAAATTCATTTTTTTATTTCTTTTTTTAAATTTCTTTTAACAGCTGAGTGATATGCTATTGTATACTACCACTTTTTTTAAAAAAATCCAGTCTTTGGTTGAGAGACATCTAGATTGTTTCCATTTTCTGACTATTTAGAATAAAGCCATTATGAACATAGTTCAGCAAGTATCCTTGTGGTAGGATTTAGAGTCCTTTGGATATGTGCCCAGGAGTAGTATAGCTGGATCTTCATGTAGATCAATTCCCAATTTTATGGGGAATCTCCATATTGATTTCCATATTGGTTTTACAAGTTTGCACTCCTATCAGAAATGGAGGAGTGATTCCCTTGCTACACACCCTAACCACTATGAGCTGTCATTTGATCTTAGCCAGTCTGCCAGCTGTAAGATGTAATCTCACAGTTGTTTTGATTCACATTAACCTGGTAGCTAAGGATATTGATCATTTAAGTGCTTCTTGGCCAATTAAGATTTCTGTTGAGAATTCTGTTTAGATCTGTTCCTCAATTAATTGGATTATTTGTATTGTTGATGCCTAATTTCTTGAGGGTTTTTTTGTATATATTTTGGATATTACTCCTTTGGCAGATGTAGAGTTGGTAAAATCTTTTTCCATTCCATAGGTTACAGTTTTGTCCTATTGATGGTGTTCTTTTCCTTACAGAAGCTTTTCAGTTTCATGAAGTGCATTTATTGTTTATCTTAGTGCCTGCACTATTGGAATTCTGTTCAGTGAGTTTTTTTTCTGAACAAATGTGTTCAAAGTTGTCCCTCTTTTCTCTCCTGTCAGATTCACTCTATTTGATTTTATGCTGAGGTCTTTGATCCACATGGACTTGAGTTTTGTGCAGAGTGGATCTATTTGCATTCTTCTACATGCTGATATCCAGTTAGATCAGCACTATTTTTGAAGATGCTTTCTCTTTTCCATTGTATATTTCAGGCTTCTTTATCAAAAATTAGGTGTCCATAAGTGTGTCGATTTATACCCAGGTTTTCTATTTAATTCCATTGATCCACCTGTCTGTTTTTATGCCAATACCAACTGGTTTTTATTACTACCACTCTGTAGTACAGCTTGAACTCATGAACTTTAGACTGAGAGCTATGGAACCTGCATGGGACCAGACTAGACACTCTGCATATGGGAGACAGTTGTGTAGCTGGGTAAGTTTGAGGGGCCCCTGGCAATATGATCAGGATCTATTTCTGGTGCATAAGGTGGCCTTCTTGATCCCATTGCCAATGGTCAGACACCGTGCGCACGTCTGATAAAGCGGGGAGGGGCTTGGTCCTGCATCAACTGAATGAACCAGGCCTAGCTGTCCCCACATGGGAGAACTTACCCTGTTGGAGGACGGGATAAGGTGGGAAGGCAGGAGATGGAGTGGGAGGAGGGATGAGAGAGGGATCTGTGGTTGGTATGTAAAATGAATAAAAAATAAAAGAAATGTGAAGAGAGAAGGGAGTATGCTGAGACGCAAATGAGAAACAAAACAAGCAAAAACACAACAATTATGTTCGTTGATGTCAGTCCATTAAGATGGTGAAGAAAGTCTTGAAATGGATAGAGTACTTTATTCTAAAGCCAAGTATTAGTGGCCATGGCATAGGATCAAATTTAGGTGAGCCCCAAAACCATGTTATGTGGATAAAGAGGAATCCTTGAGTGAATGGGTAAAGAATGGAGTCATCCCTGAGTAAACATGTACTGTTTGACATGGACATGGCCTCATGGAGGACACAGGTGCCTTAGACCCATAGGAATTGACAACGCTTTAAGCTGGGGTAAGGCTCAGTGCAATGTCAAAGCTTACCTCTGGTCTGAATGCAAATGTTGGCAGTGTGTGCAGAAACTAACAGCCATAGTGTTCTTCTCAGAGATCTGCAACCTGAGACTGTTCACCTACAAAGGCTACTTATGAAGAGACTATCTAAACCTTGCCCCCTGCACTGTACCTAAGAAAAACAATTAGGTTTCAGTTTGTTGTTCTTCTATATCAGAGTGAATACAGACCACCTGGTACCTGCTTTTTTGTATAATATACATATATTTTGTATAATATATATAATAGCTCTCTCTTTAAATATATATATATATAGCTAATATATATTTCATATATATATATATATATATATATATATATATATATATATATATGTCCTTTCTCTATCCCTTCATTGCCCCAGTCATGTTAAGTCATACCTGTGCTCAAGGTAGGAAGACTTGACAAGAGGGAACTTGCATCAGTCAGAGGAGAGAATATTCTCAAGAGACGTACACAAAGAATCAATTTAATGATAAAAATAAAGAGAAGTGAGGAAGTGCAACTCTCAATGTTGATTGTAAAACATGGGCCAAGTCAAGTTACAGACAGGTGTTAGTACTTTGAAGTAGATTTTGAGGAAATAAGGTAAAAACATGTGTTGATATTTTATTTGTGCATTAATAAATAAAGCATTTGGAAACTGTAGAGTTGGTGAGTTAAGGTTGGCTGGTGGCTTTCTCTATTTCCCAGATCTAAGGCTTTCACCCCTATATTTGGCTCCGTGTTTTTTATTTAATAAGGCCAATTAGAGGGCTGGAGAGATGGCTCAGAGGTTAAAAGCACTGGCTGTTCTTCCAGAGGTCCTGAGTTCAATTCCCAGAAACCACATGGTGGCTAACAACCATCTGTAATGAGATCTGGTGCCCTCTTCTGGCCTGCAGTCATACATGCTGTATACATAATAAATAAATCTTTTAAAAAAATAAGACCAATTAGAAATTCTTCTATAATATCATTGCACCTTCATCCAATCGTAGACTATATTCAGTAGACATGCCCTTGGATTCCAGGAGAAATGACATTATGTTTGACTGATTTGGAGAAAACTCAGGAATTGAAGAGATAGATATACAGCTGAAGGGCATAAGTGTATGCCCATTTTGCTTTTGCTTTGTGGAGTCTTGTATGTGATACCATAGGTCCATGGTAATTTCCTCTGAAAAAGGAAAGGTCTGTGAAGTTGGATCCAGGAAGAGCTCTACCTCATAGGCCTTGACTCTTGAGTTATGAAGGATCCTGCAGCCAATTATAATTTTCTTTGAAAGCTTACCAAGTAATTAACATAGCTGACATATAGGCATGGAGAGCATTTCCATTCAAAGCAAAAGAAACCATGTCACTAACTGAGATTCACCAGATCCCAGAAGAACTGCACTCAGACTTCATGTTCTGCTTCTTTCCTACCTGTGGTATGCTTGGCTGTGGAACCAGGGACTGCTTTGGGTGATTTCTTGGTTGGAGTCTCCCTGGTAGGTGCACACTGGCCAGCTATTAACTGGATCAGGGACATGACCTGACTTTTCCTCTTACTGGGTAACAGTCTAGTTGTTTGCTTATTGTAGCATAGCTCTTAAAGGCAGCCCTGAGAGAGTCATGTTACAAAATGGGATATTACTGGTTCTTTTTTCAGTCTTCTTCCAGTTTTTGATCCAGTTAACCCAAATATTTCAGGCCAGAGGATGTGGTATGTTTTTCTTCTCAGTCTGTTGTTAAGCATTGCAGTGAATCATCCCAAGAATATGCATGGAGATTCATCATGAACATCTAAGATATAAGAAAAGGGAAGCTGCATGGAGGAAATGAAGACTTGGGTGAATACATAAGGGAATGTACATTATTTGACAAGGCTACAGGTATCTCCAAGACCCAGAGGAATCAGCAAAGTCTTTTTCAAGGGTGAGGCTCAAAGGGATGCCAAAGCTTTACTCTCCTTGTGCTGTACAGAGTGAAAGTATTGAAGTTATAAGTCTTTGCTGAATAGTTGCTGGTGCTCCTTCAGAGCACAGCCTAATTGATCCTAGATTTTCTGGCTGTGTTTGTTTGTCTGTCCTTTATTCATTCTCTCTTTGCCCCAGTCAGGTTAAATCCCTGCTGTGTGTTAAAGACAAATATCAAGATACTTTTCAAGCAAATTGGTTGAAACCCTAAGTAGGCTGGTTAAAGTAATACGATGAAAATCTATAGGAAGACATTCTCAAACTTTTGATTGCTTTCTGCTAACTAGTGTTATTAATACATTCCATTTTTTTTCTTTTACTTGGAAGTATTTTTGGTTCAACACAGATGTGGACAAGAAATTGCTGTTAAAAGGAATAAGGATAGCCCAGGATAATTTGAATTAGCTACTAAACCTGAAACATCCCAGCATCTCTCCAGTCATTGAAGATATATTCAATTAATCAGCCTTGCAAAGTTCACTGCCAGGTATAGTTTCTTTTTTCTTTTTTTTTTTTTTTTTTTTTTTTTTTTGGTTTTTCGAGACAGGGTTTCTCTGTGTAGCTTTGCGCCTTTCCTGGAACTCACTTGGTAGCCCAGGCTGGCCTCGAAGTCACAGAGATCCGCCTGCCTCTGCCTCCCGAGTGCTGGGATTAAAGGCGTGCGCCACCACCGCCTGGCTAGGTATAGTTTCTTTATGACTATTTCATTGGAAAATTTGATACCATCTGCCATGTCTTTAACAAAGATTTCAGTAAAGTGGTTCAGACAGACATCTATCTAAAATGAGTTTTGTAGATAGGTACAATAAATGCATTGGAGGAAGTGAGTCTAAGTTGACATTTTTAAATGGCATATAGTTCCTAAAAGAGTTTTGGATGCGCTTTGCTAATTCTCATTTGGATAATGTGGTGATTTGAATGACACTGCCTACCATATGCATATATATTTGAATACTTGCTCCCAAATAGGTGGAACTGTTTGGGAATGATTAGGAGGTGTAGCCTTTGGAAAAGGCACATGACTAGAAGCTGGGCTTGAGTTTTCAAAGTCCATTCATTCCCAGTTAGGTTATTCTCTTTCTCATGAATGTAGAACAAGGCATAAGCTCTCAGCACCGTACTTACCTGCCTGATGCCATGCTCCCAGACAAGATGGTCATAGATGCTAACACTCTTAAAATGTAAGCCCACAAATTCTTTCTTATGTAAGCTGACTTGGTCATGGTGTCTTATCACAGCAATAGACAAGTACCTATGCCAGAAGTTGGTACCAGGGGGTGGGTTATTGCTGTGATATGCCTGACCATGCCGTTTCTTTGGAAGGGTGTGGATGATTTTGAGGCCTTAAACTAGTAAAGTACTTGAATGCAGTAAGCAGAAATTACTGAGACATCTTAGTAGGGATCGGGAAGAGAGTATTGCTGAGAGAAAGATAAGTAGATTGTGGGAGTCCAGCTCAAGAGGTTTCAGACTGTGAAACAACATTAACAACTGGGCTAGCAATTATTCTTGTGGTATCTTGGCAAAGGTTGTGGTTTATTTTTTGCCCTTGTTCTAAGAATCTGCCCCATTCCATTGGTAGAGGAGATTCCAGGATAACATAATATTGACTCTGTCAGTTTATGACTAGCAATCAGTCTTATGCAGGTCTGCAATGAACAAAGACAAGCGGGAAAAAGAAACACGTGCGTGCGCGCACATACACACACACACACACACACACACACACACACACACACTCACACACACGCAGAGAGAGAGAGAGAGAGAGAGAGAGAGAGAGAGAGAGAGCAACAAGAAATTTAGTGTTGGAATCAAGGTTTGTACTGAAGAAAAAAAAAGATAAGCAGATGCATATGCAAATGATATAAAGAGAATAGTTTATATAACTTGTGAAATGAAAAGGCTGCTAAAAAGTAAGACAAATCAAAGCTTATGCCAATGTAATTCAAAGAGGGGGTGTCCTAGGTAGGGTTTCTATTAATGTGAAGAGTCACCATGACTTTGGCAATACATTTGTAGGAGAAATATTACTAAAGCCTAAATAACACATCGTACTATACTCATTAATATTTGGAGACTTTAATATCCTACTCTCACCAATGGACCGGTCATCCAGACAAAAGATCAACAGGGAAATAATAGCGCTAATAGACATTATGAAGCAAAAAGGGCCTAGCAAATACCTACAAAACGTTTCACCCAAATACAAAAGAATATGCTTTCTTCTTAGCACCTCACTAACATTTTCCAAAATTGACCACATACTGAGTCACACAGCAATTCTCAACAGACACAAGAAAATTGAAATAACCCCTCCCATCCTATCCAAATACTGTGTATTAATGCTGAATTAAAAAAACAAACAAACAAAAAAAAAACAAAAACAAAAACAGAAAGCATACAAACTACTCAGGGACAATGAAAAACTCCCTAGTGAACAACCACTGTGTCAAGGAAGAAATAAAAATAAAATAAAGACTTCCTAAATTTAAATGGAAATGAATGCAGAACACACTCAGACTTCTGGAACATAATTAAAGTAGTGTTAGGAAGAAAGTTCACAGCCATAAATGCCTTCAGAAATAGGAGAGATATCATACTAGCAATTTAACAGCACACTTTGAAAGCTCTAGAAGAAAAAGAAGCAAACACACTTAAGAGGAGTAGATGGCAGGAAATAATTAAACAGTGGGTTGAAATAAATAAAATAGAAACAAAGAGAATAATACAAAGAATCAATGAAACATAGTTCTTTAAGTAAATGAATAAAATAGACAAACCCATATGCAAACTAACTAAAAGACACAGAGAAAATATACAAATTATGAAAATCAGAAACAAAAACTAGGACATAACTATAGACACAGAGGAAATCTAGAGAATCACTAGGTCATACTTCAAAATCCTGTACTCCACAAAATTGGAAAATCTAAAGGAAATTTTCTCAATAGATACCACTTACAAAGTAGAATCCAGATCAGATAAACAGTTTAAATAGACCTATAACCCCTAAGGAAATAGAAGACATCATTAGAAGTCTCTTAACCAAACAAAAGCCCAAGAGTAGAGGGTTTATGGCATAATTATAACAGAGATTCAAAGAAGAGCTAGTACTTCTCAAATTATCCCCCAGCATAGAAACAGAAGGAACATTGTCAAATTCTTTTCAGGAGGTCACAGTCACCCTGGCACAAAATCCACACAAATATTCAAAAAAGAAAGAGAATTACAGACCAATTTCCCTCATGAACATAGATGCAAAAATACTCAATACAATACTTGAAAAACAAATTCAAGAACACATCAAAAAGATCATGCACAATGATCAAGTAGACTTCATTGACAGAGATGCAGCAATAACTCAGTATACAAAAACATCTGTCACTGTAGTCTGACATATAAACAAACTGAAAGAGGAAAAAATCATCATTTCATTAGATGATGAAAAAGATTTTGATAAAATCCAACACCCCTTCATGAAAAAAAAGTGGAGATATTAGGTATAAAGGGCCATACCTAAACATAATAAAAGAAATTTTCAACAGACTTATAGTAACCATCAAATTAAATGGAGAGAAACTTAAAGCAGTTCCACTAAAATTAGGAATCTGACATGGTTGTCCACTCTCTTCATATCCAGTACCTGCCTTCTTAGCTAGAGTGATAAGGAGACCAAGGGGATACAAATTGGAAAGGAAGAAGTCAAAGTATTGCTATTTGCATTTGATACGATAGTATATACAAGCGACCCCAAAAATTCTACCAGGAAACTTCTAAAGCTGACAAACACATTCAGAGATGTGGCGGAATATAAGATTAACTTAAAAAAAGTCAGTAGCCCTCCTCTATACAAACAACAAATGGGCTGAGAAAGAATTCAGAGAAACAACAAACTTCAAAATAGCCACAAAACGTGAAAGATTTTGGGTTAATGCTAACCAAGCAAGTAGAAGACATGTATGAGAAGAAGCTCAAGTCTCTGAGGAAAGAAATTGAAGAAGATATCAGAAGTTGTAATGTTCTCCCTTGCTCATGCACTGGAAGAATTAATGTAGTAAAACGGCCATCTTACCAAAAGCAATCTAAAGATTTAACCCAATCCACAACAAAATTCCGAAAACAATCCTTTAAAGACATTGAAAAAACAATACTCAATTTCATATGGAAAAAAAGCAAGATAGCTAAAAACAATCCTATTCAACAAAAGAGCTTTTGGAGATATCACCACCCCTGATTTCAAGTTGTACTACAGAACTGTAATGATAAAAAACAAAGAGTATTAGCATGAACACAGACAGGTTGATCAATGGAATTGAATCAAAAGCACAGATGTAAATCCACACACCTATGGATACCTAATTTTTGATGAAGAATCCAAAAATATACAAAAGAAAAATGAAAACATCTTCAACAAATGCTACTGGTCTAACTGAATGTTGGTTTGTGGAAGAATGCAAATAGATCTATATCTATCACCCTGCATAAAACTCAATTCCAAGGTGATCAAAGTCCTCAACATAAATTCAGATAGGACTACCTGACAGAAGAGAAAGTGGGGAATAACCTTGAATGCATTGGCACAGGGGACAACTTCCTGAACAGAACACCAGTAGTGCAGGCATTCAGATGATCAACAATAAGTGGGACCTCATGAAACTGAAAAGCTTCTGTAAACAAATGCCACTGTCAATAGGCCAAAACAGCAGCCCACAGAAAGGGAAAAGATTTTCACCACTTCCATATCTGACAGATAGCTAATATCCAAACTATATTAAGAATTCAAGAAAGCAGATATCAAGTAAGAAAATAATCCACTTAAAAATTGTTACAGATCTAAACAGACAATTCTCAACAGAAGAATCTCAAATGGACAAAAAAAAGCACTTAAAGATCCTTAGCTGTCAGGGAAATGCAAATCAAAACGACTATGAGATTCCATGTTACACTTGTAACAGAATGGCTAAGATCAAGAACACATGTGACAACTGGTTCTGGTGGGGGTGTTGAGCAATAGCATCACTCCTCTCGCATTCAGAGGAGTAGAAACTTGCACAGTCACTTTGAAAATCAGTATGGTGATTTTTCAGAAAACTGGGAATTGATCTACCTCAAGTCCCAGCTGTACCACTCTTTGATGTATACCTGAAGAATGCTCCATCCTTTCACAAGGGTACTTGCTCTACTATGTTCATAGCAGCTTTATTCATAATAGCCAAAAAATGGAAACAACCTAGATGTTCTTCAACCAAAGAATAGATAAAGAAAATGTGGTACATTTACACAATGAAGTACTTGCTCATGTGTTAAAAAAAATGACATCATGGAATTTGCAGGTAAAAGGATGGAACTAGAAAAAGTCATCTTGAGTGAGATATCCCAGACCCAGGAATATAAACATGGTATGTACTCACTTATAATTGGATATTAGATGTGTAAAACAAAAGATTATTATTCTATGGTCCACAGACCCAGAGAGGCTAAATAACAAGAAAAGCTTAAGGGGAGATGCAAGGATATCCTTGGGAAGTGGAAATAGATTTTGCAGGTGGATTGTGGGTGGGTAGATTTGGGAACAGGAAGAATAGGGGACATGAGGGAGAACATACTGGGAGAAATGAATGGAATTGTGGAAATCTAGTTCAATGGAATCTCCATAGAATTCATGAGAATTACCCTAGCAACATCTCCTAGTAACAGGGGATAAAGTCTGCACTGGCCATCTTCTGTAACCAGGGAGGGATTGGGAGACAAATCCAGGCACAGGATCTTTGACCTACAGATTGTTCTGCGCTGTTGGTTTATATATTTTTTCTCTTTTTACTCTTTTGGCTCTTTTGGGGGACTTGCCACCCAGCTCTCAAATTAATACACATAGAGACTTATTATTACTTATAAATGCCCAGGCTTGGCTTAGCTTGTTTCTAGTCAACTTCTCTTAAATTATTCCATCTTCCTTTTGCCTCTGGACTTTTTCCTTTTCTTACTTCTATATATCTTACTTTCTCTCTTACTTCATTGCTGGCTGTGTGGCTGGCCCCCTCTTTTCTCATTTCTCCTCCTCTCCTCCTAGGTTTTCCTTCTATTTATTCTCTCTTCCTGTCAGCCCTACCTATCATTTCTCCTGCCTTGCTATTGAACATTTGGCTATTTATTACATCGATCAATCAGGTGTTTTAGACGGGCAAAGTAACATAGCTTCACAGACTTTAACAAATACAACATTAGAAGATTGCAACACATTTTTGCATCATTAAATAAATATTCCACAGCATAAACAAATGTAACACATCTTAAAATAATATTCTACAACAGTTCTGCCTGAAGAGTATTCTGGGAACAAAGCCTATCAGAAATATCATCATAGAGACTACAGAGACGTAATCCAGCTACTGATGGGAGCAGATGAAGAATCCCTCAGCCAAACATTAGGAGGTGCTTGAGAAGTACAGGGTAGGAAAGAGAGGAAGGCTCAGGGGGATCAGAGGGTTCAGGGACAACTCAAGAACATGGCTCACAAAACAAACTAACCAGTATTCCTGGGGACTTGCAGAAATCACAGGATTTGTAGAGGTCTGACCTAGGTTCTCTGCACATATGTTATGGCTAAGTAGATTGGTGTTCTTGAGGGATTCTTAACAGTGGGAGTGGGGGCTGTCTCTGACACACTTACCAGCTTGTGTGACCCTTTTTCTCCTATTGGGTTGCCTTGTCTTGCCTTGATGTGATGGTCTTATTGTAGCTTGTTGTATTCTGTTTTGCAGATGTCCCTGAGTGTCCTGTTTTTTTCTTTGAGAGCAGGCAGAGGGTGGTGGATCTGTGGGAAAAGGGAGGTTGGGGAGGAAGACTGGAGGAATGGGAAGGGAGTGATTAGGATGTAATACATGAGAGATGAATTTTAAAAAGAAATGGATTGCTTTATATCTCAGAAGAGTCTTTAGATTTTGAAACTCTGTTGAGACTGTGAAAAACTATGGAGACATTTGAAATTGGACAAAATGAATTTTGCATTATAATATGGCAAAAAACCCATGAGGGCCAGGAAGTGGAATGTGATGGTTTCAATGAAAATGCCCCCCATAAGCTCATATATTTAAATATCTGCTGCCCAATTGGTGAGTGGAACTGTTTGTGAAAAATTAGGTGATGTGGCTTTCTTAGAGGAGACATGTCACTGAGGGATGGCTTTCAAATTTCAAAAGCCAATGTTTTTTTTTTTTTTTTTTTTTTTCTGGTTAACTAGCTCTCTGCCTCATGCTTATGGATGAAAATGTCATCTCTTAGCTCCTTCTTCAGCACCACCTCTGCCTGCTTGTGGACATTCTCTCCACTATGACGTTCATAGACTTACCCTCTGAAATTGACAGTTCCTAAGAGATTCATCTATTACCTGTTTCAGTCTTGGTATCTTATCACAGCAATAGAAAAACAACTAAGCCAGATGACAAAATTTGGGCCTTCTCATTTACTAATAATGGCCATTAGTGATATCAATAAAAGTTTAAAGATATGGTAAAAATATTTTGTATTTTAAAATCTGACTAAAAATTATTAAAAGACATAGTAGGGCAGTAAAATTTGGACCACAATGTAGATTCTTATGTAACACAATTATCCCAGAAATATATATATATATATATATATATATATATATAAAATATACATACATACATACATATATATACATTGTGTGTGGGCAGGGGCATTTTTATATAAGGCATCAGAAGTTAAGGAAATATTCTTCCTTGGAAATTCTTCTTTGGAAATATTCTGATTAATTTGTATTAACATATAGTTTATTAATAATTTCATTTAAGTAATTTTTAGAACATGAAAGGCTTTTGGAACTGTCAGAGTGACTCTCTAAATTTAGATAGTCTTTTCTTATGAAACATTATTTTTTAAAAATTTATACAAGGGACTAAACTATCCAAAATGATTTATTCAAATCAAAGAGGAAGAAAAATTATCAGTATCATTACTCAAATTTAAGCTATAATTAGTATTGAACTGGTGTAGCTCTTCAACTTCATATTCACATTACATGTACAAGCCTGCTAAACTATCACTCTTTCAGAAATGAGTATAGAAAGATTTTCAAAAGTAAGTTTTTAAGAATCACAAAGACCTTAGAGAACATTGTAAATGAGTTAAATATCAAGTCTGAGTGATGGCTCAGCATTTAAGAGTGCTTACTGCTGCTGCAGAGAACTACAATTTAGTTCCAAGTACTCACATGATATGGCTCACAGCTACCTGGAACTTCAGAGGCAGGGGATTGCCCCATCCGTGGCCTCTGCAGTAACTGAGTGCACATGTTGCACGTACAGCCATGTGAGAGCACACACATACACCTAAATTTAAAGTAAATAATATAATAATAAGCTAAACTTAACTTTTTAGACATTTTAAATCCATTACATTGTACAAAAACCTATTGCCACTATACTCACTGTTACATAGTGGTTTTTCTATGGTCAATATTTCTGTTGTGTAGGAAATTCAAGCCACAATTGAAAATTTTACACAATTATTTATTCTTATAATTTCACGGTTCTTGTAAGCCCTTGACACTAACTAATAAATAAAGGTTGAAAGATTTGTTTTGGTTCAGAGATTCTGGGGTTTTCATCCATCATCACTAATCTCCAACATGTGAAGACCTTTACATAGGGAAATAGAGCATCATGATTGTGAGAACAGGGTGGAACAAAATAGATTACTCATGTCAGATGGGGCACATAGAGAAATATAAAGCAGAGAGAAAGCAGGTAAATCATTCCACAGAACATGTTTTCTAATGACTTCCTCCAAGTTACCTCCCATCCAAACTTTTAACACCTCAACTATCAGTAATTCTATCAAGTTATGAATCCATTAGTGAAGTTAAACATTGATGAGGTTAGATCTCTCACAAGCTTATCTCCTCTCACTTAGTAGAGCTACTATCTGAAGATTAATACTTCACCACATTTATGGCCACACTTTGCATTTGATCGATAGTGAAGACTTCCTGTTTAACCTTGTTGCCTGTAAAGTAAATGAATGATTTGGAAAAGACTTTGTAGCAAAGATATTCTATGGGATATTCCAAACATATGATTCCTCAATATTTCCTTTTAGGACTGATATAAGAAAATTGCATTTATATTTCAAACAAGCAATGAATAATTCTTAGTAAAATTATGTTTCAAAATTCAATAGAGATGCATTTTTGTTATTTTTTCCCTTTTAGTTCATCTAAGAATGCATCACTACTTTTACTACTGTCAATAAAAGTCTTTCAGTAGATACAACAATATGTGTATCACTTGTGTGATGTAAAGAAGCCCAAAGAGTATTGAATTAGCACACAATTGTATTAACAATGAATCATTGTTAATGATTTGTAGAAGAAAGATTGTGCCTGGATTTTCTATCCAAAAGGCACAACAGTACATTTTGCATATAAGGTATTATTTCTGATCCTAAACACACTAAAACTTATTTACACACTTCACAAATAAACTGTTATTACTCTACATATAATACACTTCAGAAACTATATGACATGTCCATGGTTTAATTTTATTTTATACAATGAATTTATCCAAAGGCATTATAAATAGCTCATTTTATATATCAAAGAAAATTGCAGAAACAAAGCTGTGAAGGAGTTAAGAAGCTAAAATAAGAGCAAAAACGTATTCAGATATGATATGTTTACATTTTAGTTGTCAGAACAGAAAAACGATAATTATTCACCATTCTGTAGAGAAGAAAAAAATTCTCAGAATATGTACCAAACAGTGCTGTGCTGTTAAAAGTATATATTACTTGTCAAATACAATGTTCAAAATTAGTTAAACAGCAAATAAATTGTTTCTGATGACAGTCAAAAAGAACAAATTTAAGTGGTTGTAGGAAAACTTTGGAAATTATTCCCCAAGACTCTTTATCCAAATCTCCTGGACTGTGAATTTTTTTTTTTGAGTAAAACCGAAATTTATTATACGCCACAGTCATCCTGGGGACCTCCATGCTATATATATAGCCTCCATGGTTCTGTGGGTTGTAGTCTGATTGTTCTTTATTTTATATCTAGAATCCACTTATGAGTGAGTACATACCATGATTGTCTTTCTGGGTTTGGGTTACCTCACTCAGGATGATTTTTTCTAGTTCCATTCATTTGCCTGCAAATTTCATGCTTTCATTGTTTTTCTCTGCTGAGTAGTACTCCATTGTGTATATGTACCACATTTTCTTCATCCATTCTTCAGTTGACGGGCATCTAGGTTGTTTCCAGGTTCTGGCTATTACAAATAGTGCTGCTATGAACATAGTTGAGCATGTATCTTTATGGTATGAATCAACATTCCTTGGGTATATGCCCAAGAGTGGTATGGCTGGGTCTTGAGGTAGTTCGATTCCTAATTTTCTGAGAAACCGCCATACTGATTTCCACAGTGGTTGTACAAGCTTGCATTCCCACCAACAGTGGAGGAGTGTTCCCTTTGCTCTACATCCTCTCCAACATTGACTTGGACTGTGAATTTGAGATAATGACCTGTGACTTTTTTTAAACTTTATTTGGCAAAAGAGATTCTTCCAGATATACCCAAAGTTACTAGTGTTACTCTTCTGGATTTTAGCAGTGATTACAAAAAAATATTAACTAAACATTTTGAAGGCTATAAGAAATTTTATTGAAAGTATTCAAGAAAAGGAAATGATAAATATTCAGTGAGGGAGAAATCTTCAATTTGATCTTAAAAACTTAGTGCTAAACCCTTCTATTGCCTTTAGATTCTCTTATCATACAGGCAAATCTATTACTAAAGCACTTGTAAGATCATATTTAGTCCATGATTACCTTAATGTCACTAGATACATATTTTTAAAAGTTGTTAATGAATATATAAAGTTTAAAATAGTACATATCTAAGGGGTACTATGACATGTTTAAGCATATTTATAGTACATCGAACTTGAGTCTAGTCTTCTGGAGTCTAAAATTATCCCTACAATAGCAAAAAGGAAAACTAGGGCCTCATGCAATAATCATGGTACCTAGATTTAGTTAACAACTTTAAGGAGCCTAGAAAATTTCCTACTTTTTCCTACATTCCATTTATCAATTTTGATCAGCTATGCCTTTGAGGGAAGGAGAAAAGTAAGGGACACAAGGCATTATCTTTTTGAAACAAATTATCTTCAAATTCTTAAAAATAGAGCCACCATGACACATAACATATGATTTTGTCAGGTCAATTGACATCTTATTGCCATGATACTGTCATGCTAAATTGATTGTCAGTCTAGAAAAAGCCCAAAGGAAAAGTCAATTCAGAGAATGACTACAGGCTGTGGTGTCCACTTTCAAGATTCTGAATCTCCTGAAAAAATTTTAAATTGCTCAGAGATCTTTGAGAACAAAATATGTTGGGTTTATAATAAATGAGTTTTTGGCTTTGTGTCTTGCCAAATAGTAGTAGTAGTAGTAGTAATAGTAATAGTAATAATAATAATAATAATAATAATAATAATAATAATCATGAAGGGGAGGAGGAAGAGGAGAAGGAGGTGGAGGACAAGGAGGAGGAGAAGTAAAAGTAGAAGAAGAAGAGGAAGAAGAAGAAGAAAAGGAAGAAGAAGAAGAAGAAGAAGAAGAAGAAGAAGAAGAAGAAGAAAAGAATACCTTAGAATTCTATACTAATCTTCATGCACCATTGCTAAATGTAGATTTACCCATCCTTTTAGACTTCATGTAGAACCTCCTTAGAGCTTCATTTGGACTGTTCTTATACTCATACACACTCTGAAATAGAATCAAAGCTATAAAATGCAGTTCTTCCACTATGAATTGTATTACTCCTACCTTCAATAGATGATGAACAGTGATAAGCTCTGTTCTTCGTGGATATGAATAAGAGACAAGGTGAAACAGTAGAAGAGCAATTCTTTCCAAACTTTTTCATGTGTGGTATTTTCTAAGTGAAAAATACTATTTTCCTAATCATTACTAATGGTTGTATTGGCAAGTTTAGTGTATAATTTTTGTTTTATGTTGAGAAAAAAACTGTTTTAAATTTTTAAGGTACATACACATTTTAAACAGGTAAGCACAAAACTTAAGTCCAAGTGGATCGAAGACCTCAACATAAATCCAGCTACTCTGAACCTGCTAGAAGAGAAAGTAGGAAGTAGTCTTGAATGCATTGGCATAGGAGACCACTTCCTAAATATAACACCAGTATCACAGACACTGAGAGCAACAATCAATCAATGGGACCTCTTGAAATTGAGAAGATTTGTAGAGCAAAGGATACGGTCAACAAGTCAAAGCGAAAGCCTACAGAATGGGAAAAGATCTTCACCAACCCCACATCTGACAGAGGACTGTTATCCAGATTACATAAAGAACTCAAGAAATTAGGCATCAAAATTCCCAACAGTCCAATTAAGAAATGGGCTATAGAACTAAACAGAGAATTCTCAACAGATGAAGCTCAAATGGCTGAAAGACATTTAAGGAATTGCTCAATATCCCTAATCATCAGGGAAATGCAAATCAAAACTACTCTGAGATACCACCTTACACCTGTCAGAATAGCTAAGATCAAAAACACTGAGGACACCTTATGCTGGAGAGGATGTGGAGCAAGGGGAACTCTCCTCCACTGCTGGTGGGAACGCAAGCTTGTACAACCACTTTGGAAATCAATATTGTGCTTTCTTAGAAAATTGGGAATCAATCTCCCCCAAGATACAGCTATACCACTCTTGGGCATATACCCAAGGAATACTCAATCATACCACTAGGGCACTTGCTCAGCTATGTTCATATCAGCATTGTTTGTAATAACCAAAACCAGGAAACAAGCTAGATGCCCTTCAACTGAAGAATGGATAAATAAAATGTGGTACATATACACAATGGAATACTACTCAGCAGAAAAAAAATAATGACATCATGAGGTTTGCAGGCAAATGGATGGATCTAGAAAAAAATCATTCTGAGTGAGGTAACCCAGACTCAGAAAGACAAACATGGTATGTACTCACTCATAGGAGGATACTAGATGTAAAACAAAGATGACTAGACTGCTACTCACAACTCCAGGGAGGCTACCTAGAAAATAGGACCCCAAGAAAGACACAGGGATTGCCCAATGACAGAGAAATGGATGAGATCTACATGAACAACATGGACGTAAGTGGGAGTAATGAAGGGCAAGGGTCAAAAGAAAGAGAGCTTAGGGGAGCCGGAGATCCCAGCTGGATCAAGAACAGAGAGGGAGAACAAGGAATAAAAGACCATGATAAATGAAGACCACATGAGAATAGGAAGAAGCAAAATGTTAGAGAGGTCCACAGAAATCCACAAAGATACCCCCACAATAGACTACTGGCAATGGTCGAGAGACAATCAGAACTGACCTACTCTGGCGATAGGGTGGCCAAACATCCAGAAATCCCATCCAAAGACTGAGGGAACCAGATGCAGAGATCCACAGCCAGGCCCCAGGTGGAGCTCCAGGTGTCCAAATGGTGAGAAAGAAGAGGGTTTGTATGAGCGAGAATTGCTGAGACCAAGGTTGGAAAAAGCACAGGGACAAATAGCCAAATGAATGGAAACACATGAACTATGAACCAATGACTGAGGAACCCCCAACTAGATCAGCTCCTCTGGATAAGTAAGACAGTTGATTAGCTTGATCTGTTTGGGAGGCATCCAGGCAATGGGACTGGGTCCTGTCCTGAGTGCATGTGCTGGCTGTTTGGAACCTGGGGCTTATACAGGGACACTTGGCTCAGCCTGGGAGGAGGGGACTGGACCTGCCTGGACTGAATCTACCAGGTTGAAATCAATCCTCAGGGGAGTCTTTGCCCTGGAGGAGATGGGGATGGCGGGTGGGCTGGGGGGATGGCGGGGGGGGGGGGGTGGGGGGGGGAGAACAAGGGAATCTGTGGCTGATATGTAAATTTAAATTTAATAAATAAATAAATAAAAACAATTGGATATCTATCTCACTGTGCATATTCCAATTATGTGGAGTTGGGGTTGTTCTAATATTAGCATGCACAATCTTATGATTTCATTATTTTGGTAAGTTTTGAAATGTTTCATTTTGAGTTGGTGTTTTTATACAGAAACCAAGAAAAGAAAAACGACCAAAACTTTTTTAATTGAAGTGTAATGAGTTATTCATTTTTTAATTTTTGTGGTAAATCTACAATCAATAATTTAAGAAATATTTTATAGCCTGACATTAACAGATGGACAGACTGACGGGATATGTAGTTATTTTTCTCTCTACACTTTTGCTCTTTCCAGGTTTTTACTATGACTTTTTGACCTTCCTTACATTCTTCTGTTGTTTTTATGATGCATGGGAATTATAGATGACTCAAAATGAAATACTTTCTAGGTTATACAATGTTTATCATTGTTATATAAAATTATGGTGAGCTGAATCCAAAAGTATGAGTTCAACTTAGAATGTGCCTATCTCACAGACTTCAATAATTATATCTTCTTTAACTGGACTTTGACTTGATGGTGTCACAAGCATCATAGTTAGATAAAGAATCTGTAGAAATACTCAGTTTCTCAAACCAGATAACCCCATAACCTAATACACATCAATATCGGTAAAGGGATAAGGAGAGGTAAAAGAAATAGAAACAATTTTTTTCATATGCAATGTCTCATAAATTCCCACTTGCATTTCTGTAGACATTTAACGGCACTTCCAAAATTCATCTGGCTTAACTTCTCAATTAAAAACAATCATTTTCTGAGGTAAATTAAATTGTGATGATCATTTGTTTTCTTTGTACTAACAAACAACTAGCACCTTTATCAAAGGATCACTACCTCAATAACCAGAATTAACTGATATAATTACTACAATGTTATGAAAAACTTTATCTCTCTCCAGAAACCTTTACAGTATTTTAATAATGTTTTATAGTCCTCAGAGATGTATCACAAATTCATGGCAATACATAAGAGAGATTGTTTAGATCAGAATTCATATCATGTAGATCCACTACACAGATCATATATCTAATTCCATATATTTACTGATTAATATGTTACAAAAATTTGAATAATCCTACTTTATTTTTCATTCATCTTCTTTACAGGTATGTGTATGATGTTTATTTCATATTTGTGTGTGGCATTCTTCATGCATGTATGCAAGTGTCTATTTGATCTATCTCTTTTCTATTATTTATCAGACTGTGTGTGCATCTGTGTGTATGTATAATTTAATATATCTCATTCTAATAAAATATACAACATATCTATTATGGCATAAAATGCAAAATATTATCAGTATCTTTGGCACATATCTCAGCATTTCTTTCTGTCTTCCCAAAAGGAATTACTCAGCATCAAAAACCTCCTATTTATCCTCTCAATATTGCCGTATTATCTATATCCACAACTCCATCTACAACCTTATTATACAATGTACTAGCTTTTCTTCTATAAATATGCTCATCTTCATTTCATTCAGATGTACATTTATAGTAACTAAAGAACTCTGTATTGTTATAGTATTATTTTTTAGTTTTTTTCCAGTTTTTTCTTACAGTTCTCTTTCTATAGTTGAGTACCACACTGTTGTAGCATGAATCTTAAAGAGTCTTATTAATAAAATCACACCTGAGGCCAGTTTTTGGGGTGAATGCTGGAAGATCAGAGAAGCAGAACAAGCCACAGCTACCTCACCTTGCCAGTTCCTCAGCTGATCCTGTTTCCTCACACTGGAAGCCTCTGAGTCCTCATGCAGAATGGGTCTCAGCTGAACTGTTTCTCAAAAGCCTAAAAGTTTAACCAGCCAAATGCTTCTAGTTTCTGGTCCTCACGCCTTATATATCTTTCTGCTTTCTGCCATCACTCTTTGGGATTAAAGACTCACTTTCTGGGATTAAAGGTGTGAGTCACCATGCCTGACTGTTTCCAATGTGGCCTTGAACTCACAGAGATCCAGAGGGATTTCTGCCTCTGGAATGCTAAGATTAAAGGCATGTGCTACCACTGCCTATCCCCTATGTTTAATATTGTGGCTGTTCTCTTCTCTGACCCCAGATAAGTTTATTAGCAGGCACAATATTTTGGGGAACATAATACCACCACACACTGGGATGGCTGACTTTGTCTACTCATATTCCTCTTGGCTGTGACTTTTTGGTGTTTTTATTTCCTTTTATAATCTGAACAATGTTGAAGAGTTTTGGTGATGTTTCATAACATCTGCCCAATTGAGAATTTCATAAATTTTTATGATTAAATTCACTATTACAGTGTAAACTTCAGCTGCCACAATATTTCATTACAATTATATTCTATGTGTTGTTTTTGAATATCAATTTTGATATTGACTACATGGCTGAAGATGTCTTTATTAAACTGTTGCACTGTAAATTTACTCTCCACAACCCATGCTTCCATCTTCTTTTATATACTCTTTGAAAGGAAATGATGATTACACAGAATATTTTCTCAAGAAATATTTTTTAAAAAAGTTATTTTCCCTCTTTTTGAGACATTTTCTGCACACTTCATCTAAAACTTGGTCTATATCGAAGGTTTCTCTCTCCATATAAATTTTATTTACTAACTTTTCCATGTACTTATATCAATTTTGATTCATGATTATTTATTTTTACTCTAAACAACAATCCAAGGCTACTTTATTCATTATATTCCCCACATTGTTCCAGAAGTGACCATTGCAAACCTTTACATTTGGTGTTCTACCTTTTGATATACTCCTTATTTCGTTGCTTTGATTTATTTTGATCAATGAGTACTTTTTGCCACTGAAAGATACTTTAGGCTTAACTCCTACATTCCCTGTTCTAGGATGAAAGGGACCACTTCTCGAAGAGCTACTCATTTTTCAAATAGAAAGTTGGGTTAAAAATTATTTGAGCATTATGGATGCTTTGCTACTGAAATATCATTTCTTTTGGACTCATGGAAGAACAGAGAAATTTATCTGTGTATACAAAATTGTATTTGTATACATATTGGTAAGTGCACATTATATATTTATTTTCTACATGTTCATTAAGCTAAACTTGAATTCACACTAGTGTTCAGAATTTTAATTCATCATCACAAATATTATTCTTGCCTACACCATTATTTATTTGAAAATTGAAACTCCAACAGTGAGAAATCTGTTTTCTACCATCTGCCATTCATTTACTTATTAATTTCCAGCATACATGGAAATCAATATCAAAATTCTTAACACATGCCCCAGTGTGAAACTACTTTATCAGTTGTATCATAGTGTTATTGCATCATTTCTATACCCTTTAGTATTAGAAACTGCCTTCATTTTCAGAGTTGAGCATCTTTTTCCTCATTAAATGATATTTTATACATATTTTAAAAGATTTATACTGTCAACTAATGTTTAAATGCAGAAATTTGTGGCCTTTCCTTGAGAAATCCAGTTGGTTTACCAAACAGAAAGTGCTATATAGTCTAGTTTTTGAAATTTCATTTAAATCCTAAATGTCCCCCACAAGGTATATATTTTATAGGCTTAGTTCACAATTTTCCATACTAAAGGGTGTTAAAAACCTTAACAGGTAAAGACCACTGGGATGTCTTCAAATCATTGTGAACATGTCATTAACAGATATGACAACTGACCTTTTTATTTTTTCTTGTTTCTTCTCCATTAAAAGAAAAATACTACTCTGTTCAATGTTCTCTGACACAATACATTGCAACAAGTCCAAAGCAAGGAGTTCAGTAGATCATTAGCTGAAACTTCCTAAACTGTGAGCTAAAATAAACATTTATCTGTACAAGTTGATTATCATAGATATTCACCATAATAAGATGAATGCTGCTTCACAGAAAATTGATACAGAGAGTGGGGTTGTTCCTATGACTATACTTCATAGTGTGATTCAAAATAACTTAGAAATGATGAATGGAAAAGAGTTTTTTAGGGTGGAGCTCTGGGAGTCCAGTCAAAGAGAGGGAGGAGGGACCATATGAGCAAAGTTCTAAAGATCATGATGGGAAAACCCACAGAGACAGCTGATCTGAGGTGTTGGAGCTCACTGATTCTGGACTGATGGGTGGGGAACCTGTATGGAACTGAACTAGGCCCTCTGAATGTAGGTGACAGTTGTGTGGCTTGGGCAGTTTGTGGGACCACTGTCAGTGGGTCCAGGATTTATCCCTAGTGCGTGAACTGGCTTTTTGGAGCCCATTCCCTGTGAAGGGATAACTTGTTCAGCCTCAATACAGAGGGAAGGGGCTTGGTCCTGTCACAACTTTACATGCAAGGATTTGTTGACTCCCCATGGGAGACCTTAGCTTCTCTGGAATGGATGGGGCGAGTAGGGTGAGGGGAAGTTGGAGGAGGTGAGCCACAGGAGAAGAGGGAGGGGGGATTGTGATTGGTATGTAAAGTAGAAAAACATCTTTTAAATAAAAAATAAAAATATTTGAAGCAACAATAACATAAGCACATGGACTATTATGGATAATGCCCACAAGGAAATGAGGATTTTATTAGAAATTGGACTATGGCCTGATGGTGGTGGTAGTGGTGGTGGTGGTGGTGGTGGTGGTGGTGGTGGTGGTGGTGGTGATGCACACCTTTAATCCCAGCACTCAGGAGGCAGATGCTGATGTATATTTGTGAGTTTGAGGACAGCCTTATCTACAAAGTAACTTTGAGAATAACCAGGGCTACACAAAGAAATCTTTTCTAAAACAAAAGCAAAAACAAAAATAAAGAGAAAATTGGGATTAGTGTCTCCCCTTACTTATTCATAGTAAGCAAGTTGACTGCATAATGAATATGCTTTGGAGATATAAAAATTGTAAATCTGGGCATCAAATAGTAGCTGGTATTTATCATCACAGCACTTGAAGAGGTACAAACAGGAATACTATTGCATGTTTGAGGTCAGCCTGGTCATGACCCTATTTCAAGAAATTAAATTCTGATTTAACTATTTTCAAAGCATGATCTTATAAGAGAATCCTGAAACACCCTGCTCATTTCCAAGTGCTTAAGACAAAATAGTTCTTTGAGGTATCTGCAGCCTTGTTTCAAGTAGACCCAAGTACTGCTCATACTGGTAGAATTCTCCATGTTATGCAGGTGTTGCAGGCAGCAAAATGAAAGAATTTAGAGATCTTTATAAAACTGTGAGAGTAAAGACAAAAGACACTGGATATTGCTACTTTCCCTGTTGAGGTGACAAAATGCCCCAAAGAAACAGTTTCACGAAAGAAGTGTTTGGTTTTGATGAGGGTAAAGGAGGATAAAGGCCATCAAAGCTTCCCAGGGGCTTACAATGAGTCAAGTCACTAGCATTGCAAAGACACTAATTAGTCAAGAAATAGAAAACATTTCTGGTGTCTAGTAACCTGAAACAAAATGCAGAATCTTCCTATTATCACAAGTGTTACACAGGATAGTTTTATTAACCCCCAATCCTCTGTTTCGTCAATTTTCCAACCTTCTTTTCTTTTCCCTGAGCTAATATTTCTTTTCTTTTTATACTTTTACCTTTTCTTAAATATTCTGTTTTAAGTGACTAGTTAAATATTATCAGTCTAGTAGACCCCTTCCTCTTTATTCACAGCCTATAAAATCAAGAGCCAAATCTGTGTGCCTCTGGTTATTGAGCAAAAGAATGAGATCAGTATTGTAGCTCTGACTCTGGTAGAGACTTGTTATTCTAAACTGCTCTGAGGTCATTAATAGATAACCATCTAAACCTTGAAAGCTCAATACCTTGCTGGGGGATTTCAGATAAAAAGAAGGACCATTGTCCTCTCCCTTAAGAGCCAGTCCAAATGGGCCTGTCAATCATCTGGACAGAAAAAAAAAAAAAAAAAAAAACTAAGTGAAAGTTACCTCTTCTAGAGGCATTAGAAAAACAGTATAAAGCCTATCTAAAATGTTGATGGACATGATGACCCCTTTACCCTTTGCTTACTTTCAGCACTCGAGAGTGTGTGAGACTGTACTCTGCTCCAAAATTGTCCCTTTTGACACAGTCCAACTCTCACCTCTGAAAGTGCTAGATTTCTCTGTAGTAAACACTACCTTCCACTGAGTGCTTTTTCTGGTTCACCTAGATTCTTTTAACAGAGATCAGCAGGACCAAGGAGCCAAGGGACATTGTGAACAAGATTTCAGTTTTAAACAGTAAAAATTCCTTTGGGTTTGATATAGGGAAATGTTAAGAGGGGTTTGCAATGAAATATCCTCTAGTAATTCTGGCAAATTACAGCAAGAATAGTGGTGTTGGGAGAACCAATAAATCAGAGAACAAAGGACATTCCTTCTAAATATAGACTTTAAAGAAGAGAGCTCTCTGAGCATAGAGAGAAAGGGTCTCCAAGCTTAGAGAGGAGGGGTATCTAAGGTTAGCAGATACTAGGTAGAATATAAGTTTGTAATTTAGG
Organism: Peromyscus attwateri; assembly: GCA_902168425.1. Lineage (NCBI taxonomy): Eukaryota > Metazoa > Chordata > Mammalia > Rodentia > Cricetidae > Peromyscus > Peromyscus attwateri. The sequence goes on from CABHPP010141094.1 coordinate 59,164, forward strand.
AAAGTAATCCTCTTAATCCACCTCACTTGCTGTTTCTTCAGGGTTTAGTAGCTTAGGAAAGGTAATAAATAGGTTCTAACCTGTTGTTCATCTCTCAATCCAGGCAGAATATGTGATCTAACATGTCCCATAGCAATATAACATGTAATCTTTTCAGACTATTTTATTTTTCAAAGAAACCCTCATCTAAGATGTAGCAGTGACTGTTCACATTTGTTAGCTTATTTCTCTATCAGTCACTGGCTAATAATTGATGATATGAATGCTCTGGTGTTCATTTATTGGCTCACCTTTTAAAAGAACGTGTTGCTTCCTTTAATTTTGACTGGTTATGAAAAAAACTGATAAACATACTCACTTTTAGTTTTATGTGAATATAAATTTTCAAATCAAGTGGATAAAGGATGTGATCAAAATTAGAAGGTAGGATACTAAGACTATGCTTAACTTCATAAAAAATATTCTGTCAAATTGTATTCTAAATGGTCTGCATTGTTTTGTTTTCTTATCAGTAATTAATCCTTGTCTTCTACATCTTATGCTGCAATTTGAATCTGTAAGCCTATTTTGATTTTTAGTCTTTTTAGTAGGTATGCAGTATTATCATGATATGGTTTAATTTCCATTTCCCCAATGAAAAATGACTTTGAAGAACTTTTGCATACTTACTGGTCATCAGTGTATCTTCTTTGGTAATGTGATGATATTTATATAATGAATTTTAGTTATTTTTATTTCCACATTCCCCTTTCTCCAACCCTCACTTCCTGCTGAAATTCTTTCCCCAAAAGTCCAATGTCAACTTTCTTGATTTCTTTGTTTGTGTGACTCACTGAGTTTAATGAGTTTTTTGTGTGAAAACGTGGGAGGTAATTTACTGGAGCATGAATAACTTCCCATTTGCTATACCACTCAAAAATAATAATGATGACACACCCTCCTCCACAAAAATCACTTGCCAAAATCTAGTCCCTCAAAGAGGGGGGGGACTTATAGGGTTTGGAATTTACTGATAGATTTTTATATCCACATTTATATTTCTTACTAAAACACACAATCCATTGAAACAATGCCTAGTGAACTTTATAAATGTCGAAGTTCTCTGTGAATGACATAAAGCAGTAAAGAGATAAGTCCTCGGGTGGCTGTCAAGCAGTTTAGAGCATTAGAAATAGTATTTCTTCTGCTCCTTCTAGTGCTAGTGAGGAAACAGAGACGAGCTATGAGTTTTTATGGATTGAGACCATGCTGTGCTATGAAAGGAGTTAAGAAAGAATGAACAAAAACTGTAAACTTTCCAAATGTTTTGAATGTGGTTGCAAGTTGGGTTTTTTTTTCTGTGTGTGTGTGTGTGTGTGTGTGTGTGTGTGTGTGTGTGTTCTTGTTAATTTGTTGGTAACCCTTACCCTCACTATAACATGTTGGTATGTTATAGGCATTTCAAGTAATCATTAACATGATCATTTCCACTTCTTTCAATATTATGAGCTATATTTTTGTACAATGATGTTATCAAGTTGATTGATGTAATTACTTTGCCTTTTACTTAAAATAATTCCTGTAGCAGGAGTCTTAGAGAGTTCTTATTAATAAAATCAAACCTGAGCCAGGTATTGGGGTGAACTGGAAGATCAGAGAACCAGAACAAGCCACAGCCACCTCACCTCACCAGATCCTCAGCTGATCCTGTTTCCTCAGACTGGAAACCTCTGTGTCCTCATCTGGAATGAATCTCAGCTGAACTGCTGCTTGTAAGCCTGAAAGCTTAACCAGCCAAATGCTTAACCAGCCAAATGCTTTTAGTTTCTGGTCCTCACACCTTATATACCTTTTTGCTTTCTGCCATCATTCCCTGGGATTAAAGGCTCGCTTTCTGGGATTAAAGGCGTGAGTCACCATGCTTGGGTGTATCCTTGAACACAGGGATTTCTGCCTCTGGAATGCTAGGATTAAAGGCGTGTGCTACCACTGCCTATCCTCTATGTTTAATATTGTGGCTGTTCTGTCTCTGACCCCAGATACGTTTATTAGGGTACACAATCTTTTGGGGAACACAATACTACCACAAATCCACTTTATCTGTTAGTGTTTTTATAGTTCCTCCAAAACATTAATTTATTAAGATTTATTTATTATTATTTTGTGTATATGAGTGTTTTGCCTGCATGTGTGTATGTGCACCATGTGAATATCTGATGCCTACTCAGGTCAGAAGAGGGTATCTCATTCCCTGGACCTAGAGTTATGGACTGGTGTGAGATGCCATATGGGTGCTGGGAATTAACCTGAGTCCACTATAATTTTAGTCAGTGCTCTTAACTACTACGCAATTGCTCCAAGTCCCAAAACAGTATTTATGGTAAGTATTTTCATTGAGAATATTTTGCTATCTTCATCACTGTGTTGTGGGGATTAAAGTTTTATAGCTCTTGCTATTCATTTATATAAACATTGCTTACTCTTTTCTAGCTTCTAGTATTTTTATCTTGTATTTGATGTTTCTTTTGTCACTTGTTTTAATCTAGTGGGTTTTACTAACCCTGTAACTTATTTTGCATCTGTACTTATCCAACTCTTTAGGCCATGAATTTACTGTCATTAAAAGGATTATGTTTCTCATGATTAAAATGACTATGAATTCTTTTTCTTACATGTCATTAAAATTTTACTTTATAATTTTCAGTATATATATATATATGATTTGTTATCATTTTAAGAACAATTTAAAACAGGTACTATCATCATATTCAAGTGCATTTCAGTTATTTTTTTTAAAGTTGCTGTATTTCTCACATTTATATTTTGGCCTGTGACACCTGAACAAGTGTAGCTGAAAATGCACATCACACATCAAAGTTTAGTTAGACTGTAATCCGTGTTCCCCATATTTTTCCTCCGGTAGTAAACTCTAAAAGAAGCAAAGGTGGACATTTTAGTGAAGAGCCCCTAGTACGGAAAAATGATTCCCAGTTCCTCCAGTTTTATATAGTCCCCTCCATGCAATTCTTGAGTCAAGGCCTTTCCTTTAGAAACTGAGAGGAAAGCTGTATTTGGAGGAGGTATGCCTTGGATCAGCAGTTGACAAAAGAAAGAAAGAAATACAAAGAAATCCAATGGGACAAATTCAGAACAGACTTGACCTAGTTTTTTTTACAGGCCTTTCACTAGTTTATACATTTTTAAAGGATTATAAGAAATATAAGAATAGTATGTGACAGAGAAAAGTGTGCATACCAAAATGTAAAGTATTTACTACCTAGCTTTGCACAAAAAAGTTTCCTAAGCTATATCCTAGATAATCAGATAGGTTTAAGATACTGAAAGAGGAAAGGAATGTACCTTTATGTCTGGACAGAATTCTTGGAAAAAAGCATGGAAATTACCTTGTCAAATGGTCTGTTGCTCAACTTCTGAACTCCACTAGAACCTGCATACACATGGTACATATACATAAACTCAGACACACACACATACACACACACACACACACACACACACACACAAATAAATAAATAAATAAATAATTAAGTATTCTAAAAGTTGATATTAGAAGATAAATTCTACTATCGTTTCTGTGTGTGTTTAATATTTTCTACTTCACTGTACAAGAAGATCTCATTTTATCTTATCCAGCCACCAGTTTGTGATAGAGGCTCCCCTATTCTCAGATTATTAAGTATTTGAATGAATGACAACAACAGATTTCCTGGATCTCCTAGGTCAGACTATGAATTATCTTATTCTGTACAATCTCTTGAAACAAATTCTCCTAACAACTCAAAAATTACATGATAGGTACACAGGTAAACATTGTTGTATATGCACATATTTATCAGTGAATAAATATTTGTATTTGTGCATATGTGTGTTTATAACTGTATATGTAAATATATACCTAATAATAGTTTTTTTTTTGTCTCTGGAAAGCCTGACATATACAGAAATTGACATCAACAGTGATTCTCTTTAGAAACTGCTTTTTTAAATGGTTTATTTAGTTTTACATTTATGAGTCTTTCACCTGCATGGATATATTTGTACCATATGTATATAGTGCCTGTGGAGACCAAAAGAAGGTTTTGGGTCCCTTGCCCTGGATTTACAGGCAGATATGAGCTGTTATGTGGGAGGTTTGAATCAAACCTGGGACTTCTGTAAGTACAACACCTGCTTTTAAACACTGGGTGCCTACTGCTGAATTGAGACGATTGAAAGAGGGATTGGGAACATCATATGTTGGATAAGCCTGATGACTCTAAGATCATTGAGCCCTGAATTAGAATTTTCTCCAGCTCCTAGACACCACTTTTACTATAAATCATTGACACTGTACTCAGTTCCACAAATGGGCACAATGGAAGCCTTCATTTTTCATTTTTCCTTTACTTTGCACATAGGCATGTTAACCACTCAAACAGTGCCAAATTGGAGAATTATGATACCTAACCTATCCTAAGTTTGATGGTTCAGCCTCTTTAGGCCTGAAGACACAAAGACAAGAGTAATTGAAAAATCTTACTGACACCTTTTTTAGAATGTCCTCTTCTAGGTTCTTCAAAGACACCCTAAGTTAACTTAGATTCCAGAAAAGCAGAATCTGACAGGATAGACCATCCCCCAATAAGACAATAACCCATGGTGGATAAGACTGCATACTAGAGCAATGGTAATTTTCTCCTGAGAATCAATATATCTTTTCAAACAAGAAAGAATTCTTCAGACCATATTGCAGAACCAGAACAGAAACAATGCAAGACCACACCTCAAAGTAGAACTGCTTAATTGTACCTATCTGTTGCTAACTCCCCAAATTTTTCTCCCTTTTAAACTTTACTGTACTAACTGTAATATTTTTACATTCTGAATAGATTTGTGTGTTTCTGGATTTGCTTTCAATTAATATACATGTGTGAATTTTATGCTGATGACTATTTACAATGATAAAGACAAAAGTGATAGTCCACTTTGTGAACTATTTACAGAGATACATAAATTGTTATTTATGATATTTATAAAAAAAATCAGGGCAAAGGAAATGAAGGAAAGTGGAAGTCAGTTAAGTTTGGAGAATACAGCCTGACTTTTGTGTAAACAAAGCTTTAACCAAGAGGGAGGGTTAAACATTGGCATAAAAGTCCTACAAGGTTGGGAAAATAAACTGAATTGAATTTCTTTTTGCAAGCAAAAATTTAACAATGCTTCATAAAAAAGACTAATATTTAATTTTGCTTAAAATAATGTGATTTTTGGCATAGAAGAAAGAATAATAACACAGGACTTCCTAAAAAAAATTCCTTAATTTTTAATCACACTGTTAGTAAAATGTATGTATTTTGAAATTTTCAGAGGAATGAATGAGTCTTAAAAGACACATTTAAAACATTACAATTTCCATGAGCCCCTTAACCATACATTAAAACCAGGTTTGAAACATTTAGAATCTTTTACAATAGACCACTCCTACTTTCACCATCCAAGAAGTGAACTATTAAATCTGCTTCAAACAGCAAAACTACAAAACAAAGTGTAGAGTTTCTTCATAGTGGGTCTATGTTAATGAATTTAGTACAATCTAAATTTCTGTCTCTACTTTTAATAACGGACATATTTCCTTGAATTCCTGTTGTATGTAAATTAAAATACTCAGATAGCTCTTTTACGTGTAATATACCCATTCAAGGGCATACGTTTTACTTCCCTGTCAGAGATCTGCCTGGTAAGATTTGAGTCTAGAACTAGGATAAATCATGGTCCTGGATCCCACCATGGATCTCAAAGTCACTTTGTATCATCTTGCATGACAACTGCCTCCAGGGGAATCACTGGAGCTTTTCAGACTATAAAGAATTAATTTTAATAGATAAAGATAATAAAATGAGTATCACTAGGGGTGGGTAGGATATTTCTTCTAAGGGTAGGGAAGTGTTCTCACATTATCTGCAGTAAGCATATCTATTTGGCCTTTAAAGAAGAAAGGTGGATCTTAGAAAACAAGGATAGTTTATCTCAGCTTAACAAGATGGCAGTTCCTATTATTGCCATATAGCATACACATTTTTATTGTTTATTAAAATGAAAGCATTCATTGGTACCTAATAGCAGCTTCTCCAAATGTGTTCATATGATCCACTAGGAACAGTCTGATCTAATCTAGCAGAGCCAGCAACACATCTTAGCTGTCCACCTCAAAGGTATAGCAATTTCTAGTTATATGTCTTTAATTTAATACATAAATCTTGATTGAGTTTCTTCAACTAAGAATTGTCCATTGTACTGATGACAATACAATATTTTTTCAAAATGGAAAAATACTAGTAGCAACCACTTTCATCTTATTTGCAAACTATTTATATATCATGGGGCTGGAGCTATAACTTGGGTTAAGAGGACTGGCTATTCTCCCAGAGAACCAGGGTTCAATTCTCAGCACCCACATAGTGGCTGATGAATGTCTGTGACTCTAATTCCAAGGAATACAACATCTTCTTCTTGTCTCCACATGCACTAGGCCTGCACATGGTGCACAGACATATGGACAGTTCAAACACCCATACACATAAAAAAGCCTAAATATATATTTCAAACAAATGGTGGGACTCAAATCAAACTAAAATTCATCCTTCTATCACAATGAAATGTTTAGAGGTACAGTGCTATGCAGCATACCATCATATTCATTCTAAGGTAACAGATAAGTTGTTATACTTGGTCCTTCTACAACTACAAAATAGACAAAAAAAGCCCTAGTAGATCTCTTCAATTCTTAAAGACAATTCATTCCAGCCATTGCTACAAAACATCAAAAGTCACCAGTTTAGAGAAGATCTCAGCGTAAGAGAAATCTCGGCAATATGTCTAGGTTTAAATACAACTTCTCAATTTCTTGGATTGTGGAATCCAATAGAAGCAATGATACCTCAACATCAGTGTCAAATATGAGTGCTTTTAGTGACCACAGGTTAACCCTCAAGATAACTAATCTCTTTTGGGAAATAAATTTTCACTTAATACTTAGCCTTAATAGATAACAAATGTTTAATTCATGGTTACCAATCATCATGCATACTGAAATGCCCATCATAAACTGGATGTAATAATTACTCCACAAAAATAAGAAAAGAAAATGTGTGTGTGTGTGTGTGTGTGTGTGTGTGTGTGTGTGTGTGTGTGTGT
>CABHPP010141094.1:66346-76461 GCA_902168425.1 Peromyscus attwateri
TGTGTGTGTGTGTGTGTGTGTGTGTGTGTGTGTGTGTGTGTGTGTGTAGAGGCTGGTGAAGACTTTAAAAACACAAGAAATTTGTATGAACAAATGTCACAAATGTTCATTTTCTCCCTCCTGGTGTGCCATTTTTCTCTCCCAGTACACACCCATGGTGCTTTGAAAGGTCTGTGTGAGCAGTTGACAGAAGCCTTGTTTACAGATGATGTCCTCCAATATAGCAGCACTACCCAAAAGTATGTGATTACATCTCTATAATGGCTTTAAGGGACCTACTTCAATGGAAGAAGAAAAAGATAATCTTTTTTCACATTTATATATTTTAATTATAAATAATTAATTATTTATATGGAGGAGGTTGCACATATGCCATGAAAAGCATATGGAAGTCATAGACAACTGTGAATGGGTTCTCTTCTCCTACCACATATATCCTGGTGTTGAAACTCAGGTCATTAGCCTTGACACAGAATGTCTATCTACTTAGCATTCTTACTGTCCCAAAAAAGGAATATTTAAGAGTTGGGGATTTTGAGCACTATTCCTAGTTATTCATTTTTCTTACTACAAAATTTTTTAGAGATATTATTTTAATATCTAATATTTAATTTAATATTTAATTATTTTAAAATCACTTATATAGAGAGAGAGATTTATTATTTGACAAGTTGATTGGGAACTTGCACAAATGTAATCACACAAAGATTGACAAAGAATTATGTGATTAGATTGTTACAGTGAACCAACGGAATGAAGAAAAACCTTGATGGGAGAGGTTGTTTTATCAGCAGAGGATACTTTTACTGATTAAGAAAACAGAATACATGTTGTATGGATACCACTCAATCTGTTTTCATATAAAACCCTGCCATTATATAATATATCCAAAAAAATAAATGGTTATCATCAAAAAGATAAATGTTAGACTTTTGTATTAGTTACTTTTCTTGTTGATGTAACAAAGTGACTTACAAACCCTTAAGAAAGTATTTATTTTAGTTCACAGTTGCCAGGGAATTCCAACATGGTGGGGAAGTCACAGCAACAGGAGCTTGATAGTGATGAATGCTAGTGCTCAGCTTACTTTCTCCTTTTGAGCCATACTGGAAATGTAAGCTCATGAGAAGCTGTCAACCACACTTAAAGGGGTGATCTTCTTACCTCAGTTAATCTAGCATCTTGAAAATTCCTTATACACATGCTCAGAGTTGATTCTAATACACAGCTATAGATCTTGTCATTTGGTAAGCATTACTAACCATCACCACATGAAAATTGTAATCATCAGAAATAATTTGGCTATTGAGATAACCAAGATCACATTATAGCATCAGAAGAAAGCATTTTCATGTGTTCTACAGCCAGGGACCTGAAAGCATATTTTTTCTGTCCCAGAAGGGGCAGTCTTTTGTTCTTATTGTAACAGATACTTACTCTGAAAAGAGATTACATGTCTGGGCTTATAAACTTTTGGCCATGTTTAAAATGTGAGAATTTACAGAATGTCATATCTAATAGAAATGGGGTGAGGTATGGATACCAGGAAAGAAATAACCCTTGAAATGACAACTATCACTAAGCCACATTGGGACTGTTCACACTTCTACATCAAGAGACAAATTAAAAATGGAGCTACAGTGTAGGGAAATCAAACATACCTCTATAGTAGATCTAAGAAAGAACAAGTCTATAATAGAAACAATTCTTTAAGGCATTTGTGTAATTACAGCCAATGGAAAACTCAATGAATAAAATCTAAGCAAGAATATTAATGCTGTCTTAGCTAAGTTTCTTTTGTTGTGATAAAGATCATGGCCAAAAGCAACTTTGTGAGAAAAGTGTTTATTTGGATTGCATATCCTGAGAGACATTCCACTGAGGCAAGCCAAAATAGGAACTCAAGGCAGAACCTGAAGGCAGTAACTAAAGCATAACAAGCATAACAATAGAAGTGTGCTGCTTACTGGCTTGTTCAATTTGCTTTCTACCATGCCCCAGGACCATTGTCCAGGGAGTTCACCTTTCACTGTAAGCTAGGCTCTATCACATCAAACATTAATCAAGAAAATGCCTCAGAGGCTTTCTTAAAGGTCAGTATGATAGAGGCAGTTTCTCAATCAAGGCTCTCTCTTCTCAGATGACTCAGGCTTGTTCAAGCTGACACAAACAAATAATAAATGGTCTAAACACGTTGGAGCTAAAAGTTTTGTTTTTCCTACTAGATGAATATCCACAATCAGCTGAGGTATTTACTAAGAACAAAGAATATACTATAGCAATGGAAGAAGTATTTATAAATATCAATAATGATCAGTTACAAAAAGAAGACTGATTTTTGAGTGTGAATGTTTTTAATACATTTTAAAGTTTTTATATATATATATATTTGTTTTCTATTCATTTTCTTTGCTTATCACATAAAATATATTGAGCTTCCATCGTAGTGCGATTGGTTATTTAAATTATGACATGAGAAACTCTCCTATTTGAAAGCAGTCAGTACATTTCATTGCAGATTTGAATAGAATACATTTATTTTTAACAGAACTGTAGCCTTGATAGTGTCTTTATTTGATTATTAATTTGTTAATGAGCATGAATATAGGAGACAAGTGGACAATCCCTAAAATAGTTATGATTAATTTTGTGTATCATCTTGATTGGATATGAAGTGCTCATAAAATGTGATTTCTGGGTATATCTGTAAAAGAGTTTGTTTATTATCTTAACATTTAAAAGGGCTCTGTGAAATATATCCCCTTCTACAGTCTAGACAGATATCTTCCTATCTGTTGAAGGACTGAATAGAATACAAAATAAGAGATGACATAATTCTGTTTTTTTTCCTCCTTCCCTGACTCTAACAGATCCTCTCATTTTCTCTATCTTTCATAAATTGTCTTTTCATCCATTTTGTTGTTGTTGTTCTGTGGGCTTTGGCTCCAAATTGAATATTCTCAGCTCTCTTTGGGAGTAGTTGACAGATCTCAGAAGTTCTAAGCCTCAGTAGTTATGTTAACAAATTCTTCAGAAGATCTTATGTATATGTATTTTTACAACAATAGAACACAAAGGTAAATCTATACATAACTATATCTCATTGATTCTATTTATTTACAGATTCATGAGTTTTATTTTTAATTACATTAAAAATACATTATTTTATAACACTCTCTTCAGATACCTTTTCCTGAATTCTTAGGTATTAAACTAAAAAAATAATATATGTTAGAAATAACACTTATGTGATATTTCTTTTTATAAAAGAATTAAATTAGCCGGGCGGTGGTGGCGCATGCCTTTAATCCCAGCACTCGGGAGGCAGAGGCAGGCGGATCTCTGTGAGTTCAAGGCCAGCCTGGGCTACCAAGTGAGTTCCAGGAAAGGCGCAAAGCTACACTGAGAAACCCTGTCTCGAAAAAAAACCAAAAAAAAAAAAAAGAATTAAATTTATTCACCTATTTATTTATTTAGTGTGTGTTTGTATGTGTATGTGTGCACATGCATGTGAGTGTGTATGCCATGATGTATGTGTAGAAATCAAAGAACAATTGGCAAAAGTTAATTTTTTTCTTCAACTGTGTACAGTCTTGGGAATCAAACTCAACTTATCTGTAACCTGAAGATTTCCTGTGTCCTGGCCTACTGGTTGTCAGGACAAATCTCTCCCACTTGTGTCCCCCAAGTAAACCACAGAGGTTTATATTAATTATAACTGTATTGCCATGGTTCAAGCTTTTTGCTAGCTCTTATATTTTAAACTAGCCCATAACTATTAATTTAAGTATCACCACATTTCAGCACAAATAAAATATCACCACATTTCCCCTTTTTTCTAATAAAAATTTTAAAGAGTTATAACTAATATTAGAAAAACTATATATAATAAGTACAATAACTATATACAATATATACAAGCAATAAATATGTCAACAATGTCTAGTCCATTTGAATTTGACAAATTAGGAGAAAATATTCCATTATCTATCCTATTTTGGTAAGTCCAAAATGTACCTGATTCACTTTCTATCCTAACTTGTATTACCAACAAACAACTATCTTATAATGTCCTTCAAATTTATACACTTCACACCTCTTTAGTGAGTTTCTTTTCTGAACTATAACTATAACTATAACTATCTAATCTTCAACTCCCTCAGAGACCCAAGAAGGAAATAACATTACCTGGTAAAACAGGAAGTGCAAACAAGCAACTTCCAAAAAAATATGAGTTGATTGAAACAGCCATCTGCCTGGACAGTCACCCGAGGTTTCTATGCAATGTTGGGACATCATCTTCAGCCTATAGGCTTAGCGTATCTGACAAACTCATTTGTGAAATAGGATGTACACAAGGCCTACAGCTTGACCTCACATTGGGTGAGAGTATTTCATGTACCAGATAAATCTGAATCCCAGCAGAAGGCTGAGAGAGGAGATGACAGTCTGCTGTCCAGGGAGCAGCATGTAATGGCACACAGGTAAACATGTGGTAACATATAAGTTAACAAAAATGGGCTGAGTTTAAGTGTAAGAGCTAGTCAGTAGTAGGCATGAGCTAATGGCTGAGCAGTTTAAATTAATATAAACCTCTGTATGTTTACTTGTGTCTGAGCAGCTGCAGGACTGCGGGGCCTCGGGAGCCGGGCAGGACCAGGAAAACTTCACTACATTTTCAGGCTTGGTGGAAAGTGTCTTTAACACAGCACCACTTCACTAGTCCTGTGAGTGATATTTCTGGAAATAAATCTCATAGGTAAAGAACAAGGTACAAGTATCTGTAGCATGGATATAGTGATTGTACTTACATGGAAGTAATTCTGAAGCAACATTGCAATCTTTGCTTAACCTTATTGTGCAACTCTACATTCTTTGGCACTTGCTTTTCAGTCTGTATTCATTATATATAGGTTTAACTAACAATTCAAAATTCACTCAATCATGTACTATTTATATTTTGATTAATTTATTATTAGATTTAATGTTCATTCTACAAAGAATGGGTAAACATGAAGGATTTTTTAGAAAGCAAAAATAAGCAAATAACAACCTCTGTGTTAAAACAAATAAGCATAAACAGAAACAATCATTATATGTAATATATATAAAATACATATCTTAAAATAATCTTATTGTTTGAATACACAGCCATTATTAGTTCCTTAAAGAATACAGCAGTACTGAATTATCTCTGATGCCTGGTATTTTAGGATTTTCATGTTAAATATTTATGAAGATCATCAAAACCAGAACATAAAGTAGTACCTGTGAAGTTATTTATTTCTAGTTTAGGAAATTCACAAAGATTAAACAAAGCATTGCAATTAATATAGCCTTCGAAATTTTAGTACTTTCGTATTTCCCAGCTTTCAGAATATGGGGGCCCACACTTAAACACTCTATTCCTTAATTCTGACACCTGAAAGTAGTTAATGCTGTGTACTTCTCTAAGTGTAAGTTGGATTACCAGTGATTCTCAACCTACAGGTCATGATCCCTTTGGGTATTGAATGATCTTTTCACATTTCAGATATCCTGCATAACACATATTTACATTATGATTCATAACAGCAGCAAAATTTAGTTATGAACTAGCAGCAAAATAATTTTACAGTTGGGGGTCATCACAAGTGGAACTGTATTGAAAGGTCACAGCATTAGGAAGTTTAATAACCACTGGATTAGACAAAGATACAGCTACTGGGCTGTGGTGGTAGCTCAGCTGTTTGAGACCTTGCCTTGCATGATGATCAGCTTTGATTTAATTCAGCAACATGTAAATTGGGCATAGTAGTGCCTGAAATCCCTGAATTCAGAGGGTGGAACCAGGAGGATCAGAAGTGGAAGCTCATCTTTTGTTGCTGGCTGGTAGAGGTCACAGTCTGCCATACCCTAGCAGCTTTTTCTCTAAGCTCGGCAATGTGGAAACTCCCTCTCTCCCCAGCAAAGCTTCCTGCTCTCTACCTAGCCTTATCTGGAGGATGTCCCTGGGCCTGGAGGACTGACCTTATCTGAAAGCTATCTATAAACCAGATGCCTGTCTCTAAAACCAGATACCTGACTTATCTTTATCTTGAACCCTGACATAGATCCCTGCTAGAAGTCTCCCTTGCTGTACTTACTATGATCCTTATGATAGAAGCATTTCTCTTAATGCAAATTAGGCGATACTCCTGCCACAGTTCTTAGCCTTTATATCCCCCCCCCCCCCCGTTCTTCCTGGAATAAAGTAGAGTTGTAACATTCAGCCATCTCCCTGGAGATCTGTCTCTGCCAACTCACAAGCTGCCGGACCTGCTCATTCATTTCTGCTCCCTCCCCCCTTGCAGATGGTGGCGAAGATCCCTCAGAAAGAACGGCTGAACAAACTGCAATCTTTGGCTAAATTTGGAGTTGTAGGCTGGCCTGGGCTGAAGCCAACTGTCTCTCTATCTCTCTGTCTCTCTGTCTCTTATCTCTCTCTCTCTCTCTCTCTCTCTATATATATATATATATATATATATATATATATATATATATATATATCTGTATGTTTATCTATCAGTTTCACTAAGTAAATGAAAAATACTTAAAACTCAACAAATTCTGTTTCTGTTCAATTAATTGTATTACGATGCTAAAGAAGACTTAGAGGAGAAGGGAGAAGAAGGAAGATTATTGCTACAAATAACACTACAGTGGAAACTTGATGGTAACTAGGTAGTAACAGAATCAATCTTTCATACATTTTAGATTCATTTTTTTGTCATGCTAGAGATTGAGGTTGAACCAGGGGTTCACACATGCTGGCCAGCACTGTACTACTGAACTGGATCTCTAGCCCCAAAGGTTTTAGATTTTAATGCAAAAATTACATATATACCACTTGATCTTAGTCACTTATGACTATGATGTACTGTGTTAAAATGGATTAGATGGTATTTGGTAACAGATGTGGTATATGATGTGAAAATCTCTTCTAAAAAGACAATGATAGAAAAATTGGAATGTGGATATTGAAAAGGATACAAAAAAATGAATGACAAACATAATTATAACAGCAAAGACAGAAACATGACATACTAGAAATAGAGACTTAAAATGTATATTCATAAAGACTGTGAGAGCAGAGAAAGCCAGAGGGTGAGCCTATAAGCAGCATTCTTCCATAGGTTCTGCTTCACATTATTGCTTAAATTCCTGCTCTGATGTCTCTTAATGATGTGTGGTGTCCTGTAAGTAGTTAATCCAGCTGAGCCTGTCAATCATGTGGTTAGGAATCCAGTGCCCAGGAAAACTGCTTCACCAGAAGACATGCTAGGAAAGAGGGTCTAATTATCCCACTAATGATATACTGGCCAAAGTCTAAGGATGTTTTTCCTGGCATTGTGTGCTTCCTCATTCTGTGAAACTGTGTCGTTCCTTCCTCCATGCCTCAGATTTGTTCTCCTACATCACCAAATACACAGCTATCTCTCTTCCTTCATGAGTCTATCAAGATTTTATGCTTGGCTGCCCAGTTATTTTTCTTTAATAGATCAAGAATATCCACATTTTTAGATGATGGTGCATACCATTAATCCCGACATTTGGGAGGCAGAAGCAGGTGGTTGTTAGTTTGAAGCCACTCTGGTTTTCATAATAAATTCTAGCCTAGTCAGAACTAAATATTGAGACCTTCTTTTAAAACAAACAAACAAATAAATATATAGACAGATAGATAAATCTAAATTTTAAGTTTTACTTATGATATGTTTCATATTGTGGTTGAATACTACCTAAACTATTTGACAAATGTTGCCAACAATTAGTCTTCTATGTGGAAAACAAAGTAAAATAATTTCTGCACTTACTATCACATAGTTCAGTTTTATATGACATAAGCAAAAGTGTCTACAAAATTACAATTTAAATGCTAAAGGAAAAATAACTTTATATCCACATAGTATTTGGAAGGCTTCATAACACTGACACAACACCTAATTATATAATACAATTAATTGGTCTTATATTAAGTCAGTATAAGAAAACTGAATGTAGCTTAGTGGTTAAGAGCTTATACTGCTCTTTCTGAAGATCTGAATTCAGTTTCCAGCACTCACATTGGGAAAATCACAACAACCTGTAACTGTAAATCTAGGGGATCTGATGTCTTCCTCTGACTTTTGCAAGCACAACAGTCATGTGTATAGTCACCCACCCAGATACTTGTATATACATAATCAGGAGTGAGGTTTTTAAAAAGAAAACTAAACAGTATGATGTATAAATTTGCAAAAAAAATTACCAAGGGATAGTTAATTTAATAACAAAACTTTACTGGTACATTCTTTTGACAATTATTTTATTACACTCCTTTATTTATTTGGGGGATGGAAGGAACATGGGAAGCAAGAGAACAGGTTGCAGGATCAAATTCTGTTCTTCAACCATGTAGGTTCTGGGGATCAGATTTAGGGCTTCAGGCTTAAACACCAATGTCTACCTGTTGCAGCATCATGCTGGCCCTATGTGTATGCACTTATCAATCATTAGAATGCTAGAACTTGCTGTTGTTGTGTCTCTATTTGTTCCATATATGTTTATCTTTGGGAGAGAACTAAAAAAATGTATAAAATATATGTCCTATCATGGTCCAGCAGGGCAAAATTTACTTATTTCTATTTAAAACTCAATGCACTCTAAACACTCTGGATTCATCTGCTACTGCTCTTTTACTCCTTGCAGCTACACAAATATCATCAATTTTCTGTAAAAGTATTAATCACACTTTCATTACTCAGATGCCTTACCTGAATAATGCCTCAGATGCATTACTCAGATGTCTCTTTCCTGTTATTGGAATGTTTCATAGACTATTCTCATGAAAGTTTTTATATGCTTTAAGTGTGCTGTCAATGATACCTTATCAATGCAGCAAAACCAGGTGACTCTATTTAAACTATATTCATACTCTGTCTTCATATCACCATGCATTTTATTTGAGTCTGGTTTTATTAATCTTTTGAGTTTGAATACCAAGCATTAAGTTTCATTGTGGTGTTTGCATATACAGTCAGTATGCTTCGTTATTATTCATTCCACTCTTTTCTATCCATGTACCCCTGCTTCTCTCTGGCAAGTCTTCTTTATTCCCTCAAATAGTCCCACTACTTTTTGTCTTGTCACATGAATTCCATGACCATTTATCCAACCTTAATTTTTTTCCTTTTCATATACTTTAATACCAAATACAGAAAATGAGTCAGCAAAGAGAAGTTTTTGCATTTTTTTTGCTTTATATTTGTGCCTTGAGTAACTGCTCTGATTTCCATCCATAATAAATTGTTACCTGATTATGAAATAAACCCTTTCCTCCAAAAGTGTCTTTTAGTCAGACTATTTTATCAAGACAATATCTACACACATCAAACACACACACACACACACACACACAGACACACACACACATGTGTGTGTGTCTGTGTGTGTGTGTGTGTGTGTGTGTGTCTCAGGATGGTAGGCCATAGCCATAGACTGTTACACAAATTTAAATCTATATTTTATACAAGAGAAAAAATGTAGTATTTTCTTTCTGAGGTTGGCTTGTTTTTCTTAATGTAATGCATCCCTTTGCCTGGACAGTCATAACAAAATAACACAGACTAACAGAGATAATCAACAATTATTTTTCCCACAATTCTGGAAGTTAGAAATCTAAGATTAAGGTGTCATGAAGTCTGTACTCTTCTGGGACATTTTCTTACACACAGACTACCTGGCCTTTCTTCTATTGTTATACTCTGGTGTCTCTGTGTTTTATATTCTTTCTTTTATAAAAAGAGCAATTATGAGTTGGGGTTGGTGATCTGGCACACCACTTCCTAGTAATTGCAAGGAAATGTGTTCCACACCCACCAAAAATAATAAGCAAAACAAAGTCATATTGGAGATTATTTCAGTTGTTCTATTTTAACTTAGTTTCCTTTTGAATGTTCTAACTAAAAATTAAGCCTCATATTAAGATAGTAATTTTTTTCTTTTTCTTTATTCTTTTTTTTTTCATCCCATAGTGATGATTTTTCTTTATATACTCATACATACTTACGTATACACTCTGGAATATGAAAAGATAGACAAATTTGTCATTCATA
>CABHPP010141095.1:0-15697 GCA_902168425.1 Peromyscus attwateri
AGTTAGTAGGGGTGAAGCTTCTAGTTAGGCACCAGCTTGACTTTTCCATGTTTGATGACATAAGTGAGTGGTGTCTTCAGCCATAGACCTTATCAACAGGTTATAAAGAGTAACCATTAGCCTTAGCAATAGTGCATGCTCTTTGCGGGAGGCAGGCCATGGGACTCCTTTGGCCAGCAACTCAACAAGAGTTTTTATTTGCTGGCATAAATGTTTAGTTGGGGCATTGTCTCCCCCATAATGTGGTGACTCTTAAATTCCTTATGCACACTTAGAAAGTATCTACAGAAATAGTAGTGTTCTATATGGCTTTTTGTTTATTTGGTTGGTTTGGTTTTTTGGAGTCAGGATTTCTCTCTGTGTAGCCCTGGCTGTCCTGGAACTTGCTCTGTAGACCAGGCTGGCCTCGAACTCAGAGCTCTGTCTGCCTCCACCTCCCAATGATGGGATTAAAGTCTTGTGCCACCACCACCCAGCTCCACTTCATTATTTTCATTGCTGTATTACACACTTAATCCCATTGGTTTATGTCTTTCTGGTAATGAGATGTCTGGGCTAAGCGAGGTATATGGTTACTATCTAGTCATCTCAGCAAGTATGCATAAGTCCCTGGGAATGCTGTGCACAGAGGAAAGGTATACAGCAGAGTGGGCCAGAGATCCATGAGACACTCCTGTGTTTACAAAGGAAGAGACTAAGGATTAGATGGTTATCTTACTGTTCTATTGCTGTGACAAGATACCATGACCAAGGCAGCTTATAAAAGAAAGTATTTATTCGGAGTTTACAGATTCAGAGGGTTAGACTCCATGATCATCATTGTGTGGAGCTTGGCAGCAGGCAGTCAGGCATGGTGCTGGAGCTTACACTGATGGGCTTTTGAAAGCCCGTCCCAGTGACACACCTCCTCCAATGGGGCCACACCTACTAATCCTTCCCAAACAGTTGCACAGTTCCACCAGCTTCCAACCCAACATTCAAACATGAACCAGCCTCTGGGGCAATTGCCATTCAAACCATCACAGTGATATGGGAAGTTGGCCTGGGAGCCTGGTCTCAAGAGGCCAGCTCTATGCTCTTTCCCCCAGTGAGTTTTCTAGAATACTGTCCCCACTCAATTGCTGGTTGTCACATTTCTGCCTCATTCTGGGATGGTGTATGTAACTAAAGGTCTCTCTCCAGGCAGGACGGATGCTCAGCTGTTCAGAGCACAGGCTGCCCTGGCAGAGGACTCAGGGTAGATCACAAGTGACTGTAGCTCCCATTCCGGGCACTAGACACTCCCTTTTTGTCTCTATGGACACCAGGTACACATGCCGTGCACAATCAAACATACAGAACAAACACACATGCACATAAAATAACATAAATCAATCAGTCTGATCTCCACATGCACACTGTGGCCTGTACACAAACACAAACATTTAATTTAAAAAAATTAGTAATAGTGGCTACTTCTGTCCCATGGACACACCTAGGGAGTCTTATCACCTCAGGTTTGAGATGGTTTCTAAAGGTGTCTCCTCAGACCCACCTTTTATTCTCTTCAGAGTCACATTTTACTTTATGCTAATGAAATAGTGAAGGTTCTAGAACTTTCTTCTCAGGTCTATCATAGTTCTGCTCAAAAACACCTTTTTTATTTCCTCAGGCCCCACCATCAACCTTCTTAGAGCAAAATCTTTTAACATTCACACATAGGCTTCAATTTCTGCATTTGCTTAATGGGTCAAATAATTTTTCTTCTTTAGAAAGGTGATATCAGCTGGGGATGGTGTCTCCCATTGTAACCTCAGCACTCAGGAGACTGAAGCAAGAGAATCACCTCATATTCAAGAACATTTGGGGCTCTATCATGAGTTCCAAATCAATCCAATTTGTTCCAGTCAATCCCAATTCCAAATACAGGGTGAGACTGTAGAAAAAAAAACAGAACAAGACATTACGTTTTCTCATTATAAAATACAACAGGACTGGGCTCAGTAGCACATGCTTATAACAGCCTAGCACTTGAAAGACCTAGGTAGGAGGATTGAAAGAGAGAGCTCTGGGCTAGCCTCAGCTACACCACGGTGACATAGTGCATAGTTGTAGCTGGAGAGTTTTCTCTCTGGGTCCCGCCAAACCCCGGCAGTCAGACAGCCCACTTATAAAATAAACACACAGACGCTTATATTATTTAAACTGTTTGGCCTAATGGCTCAGGCTTCTAGCTATCTAGTTCTTACATCTTAAATTAATCCATTTCTATAAATCTATACCTTGCCAAGTGGCTCGTGGCTTACCGGCATCTTCACATGCTGCTTGTCATGGGGGCGGCTGGCAGTGTCTCCCTCTGCCTTCCTGTTCTCTCAATTCTCCTCTCTGTTAGTCCCGCCTATACTTCCTGCCTGGCTACTGGCCAATCAGTGTTTTATTTATTGACCAATCAGAGCAACACATTTGACATACAGACCATCCCACAGCACATAGTGACCCATACACACATACACACACCAATCATGTGCATACATATTAGATACTCCTTGTGAAAAATGTGAACGCATCTGTGGTGGTTTGAATGAGGATGGCCCCCATAGGCTCATGTATTTGAATGCTTGGTCCCCAGTTGGTGAACTGTTTAGGAAGGATTAGGGGGTGTGGCCTTGTTGGAGGAGGTGTGCCACTGGGGGTGGGCTTTGAGGTTTCAAATGCTCATGACAGGCCCAGTCTCATGCTCTTTTGCCACAAGCTCTCAGGTCGGATGTAAGCTCTCAGCCATGGCTTCAGCGCCATGCCTGCCTGCTGCCATGCTTTCTAGTGTGGCAATAATAATAACAATCTCTGGAACTGTAAGCAAGCCCCTTATTAAATGCTTCCTCGTATACGTTGTCTTGATCATGGTGTCTCTTCACAGAAATAGAACAGTTGCTAAGACAGCATCCTACCCTTTCTGTGTATGCTAAAATAAGTAAAAAGCCTTTGACATCTTAAATCTCATGCATGGATAGAGGAAGAACGAATTGGGGCCGGCGCTTTCCTGAGGAAACAGCATGGACCGAGAGCCTTATTATAATAGCTCATGTCCTTTCTCTTAGCAATTCTACCAGGACTGCTGTTAGTCACAACCTTATTTGTGGTGGGAAAAAAATGCACATAAAAATTCAGTGAGTGACAGCTGGAATAAATTGTTATATGATTGTCTACAAGACAGTTATTGTAAGTCATGTTCTAGGACTGGTAAGATGGCTCAGTGGATAAAGGCACCCGTTGTGGAATATTATTATTATTATTATTATTATTATTATTATTATTATTATTTTGGTTTTTCAAGACAGGGTTTCACTGTGTAGCCTTGGCTATCCTGGAACTCACTTTGTAGACCAAGCTGCCCTCAAACTCACAAGATTTACCGGGCTCTGCCTCTTGAGTGCTGGGATTGAAGGCATGTGTCACCACTGACCGGCTGTGGAATATTATTTTAAGATGTGTTACATTCATTTATGCTGTGTAGCATTTGTTTAATCATGCAAAGATGTGTTGCATTCTTTTATGTTGCATTTGATAACTCTGTGAAGCTGTGTGACTGTGCCTGCCTAAAACACCTGATTGATCTAATAAAGAGCTGAAAGGCCAATAGTGAGGCAGGAGAAAGGCTAGGCGGGACTGACAGGCAGAGAGAACAAATAGAAGGAGAATAAATAAATAGAATCTGGGAAGAAAAGATCAAGGAGCAAGGAAAGGAGGAGAGGAGGATGCCAGCGGCCAGCCACCCAGCTACACAGCCAGCAACGGAGTAAGAAAGATGGAAAGATATGCAGAAATAGAAAAAGGGAAAAGCCCAGAGGCAAAAGATAGATGGTATAATTTAAGTTAAAAGCTGGCAAGAAATAAGCCAAGCTAAGGCCGGGCATCTATAAGAAAGAATAAGCCTCCGTGTATTTATTTGGGAGCTGGGTGGCGGGACCCCCAAAAATTCAAAGAGTAAAAAACAGCCAACAGCAGGCGCCTGCTGCTAAGCCTGGTGTTGTGAGTTCAGTCCCCAGAATCTGCACGGTAGAAGGAAAGGACTGACTCCTGAAAGTTGTCCTCTGGCCACACCATAGTGTCCTAGAACTCAGAAGGTAGAGGCAAGCTGGTCTACATAGCTGGTTCTAGGCTAGCCAGGACTGTGTAGTGAGACCCTATGTTCAAAAAGGAAAATAAGAGTAGTATAAGTAATAAGATCTACCTGGAGCCTCAAGTGGTGTTGTCTGCCTGTAATTTCAGGGCTCAAGAGGCTGATCCAGGAAGAGCATGAGTTTGAGGCCATTCTGGACCACTGCAAGTTCCACTCCATCCTGGGTTACATAGTGAGACTCTACCTCAAAAACAAAACAAGTCTTACACGGCATTATTCCAGTTTTAGGAAATACATGCACACATATAATGTCACCTTGAACCTAGTATGTAATTTGAACTCAGGCTGACCTTGGACTTACAGAGATCTGCCTTCCTCTACCTCTCAAATCCTGGGATTATAGGTATGCCTACTATACATAAATACAATTTTTTGTTTGTTTGTTTTTGAGACAGGGTTTTTCTGTGTAGCTCTGGCTGTCCTAGAACTCAATTTGTAAACCAATTCAGAGACGTGCCTGCCCCTGCCTCCCACGCACTGGGACTTAAAGTGTGTGCCACCACGCCTGGCTTATAAGTACAATTTAAAAAAGGATTAGATAAGTCATAAGTCATAATCATTTTCTAGAACCGGGTGTAATGTGAATCTTTATGAAGGCCTCTGATGGAGTAGTTCATCTCCTTTCCGGGATCTGCCCCTTCAGAGGAGAGTGCTGAAAATATGAAGGGGATATCTTTTAGGGACTAAGGCTCTTTACTGGATGGTTGCAAGTTGACCATCTAGTGCTCCCTGTGGACTGATGCTCTGTTAGAAGCCGGCAGGACCGAAGTGCCAGACAGTTGCCATTGGTTTCTGAGTCTCTAGGCTATAAGGCAATGATTTCTCAACATGTGGGTTGTGACTCCTTTGGGGTTAAGGGACCCTTTCACAGGGGTCACCTAAGACCATCAGAAAACACAGATATTTACATTACAATTCAGAACAGTAGCAAAATTACACTTGTGAATTAGCAATAATGAAAATAATTTTATGGTTGGGGGCCACCACATGAGAAACTATATTAAAGAGTCGAACTACATATCAGGAAGGTTGAGAACCACTGCTATGTGGTTTTCAAAAACCGGAAAGACCTGGGCATAATGATACACCCCTTTAATCATAGCCTTCAGGAGGAAGAGGCAGATGAGCTCTGTGAATTTGAGACGTCTGGTCTACATAGTGAGTTCTAGACTAGCCAGAGCTTCAGAGTGCAAGAGTGCACAGTGACCCTTTCTTAAAAAAAAAAAACCACAAATTAAAACAAACAAAAACCACAATAACAACAACAAAACAACCGTAAGGCACAAGCATGAAGAAGCTGGGCCTGGTAGTGCAGGCCTGTAAGCCCAGTTCTTAGGCAGAGGATTTCAAGCTGAGAGTCCCCCTGAGTGACAGAGCAAGCTTCAGCCTAAACTACATAGTGAGACCCTGTCTCACAGGAAGAATGTTTGCTTAGCAGGCCCAAGACCCTGAGTTTGATCTTTATCACAATGGAAAACAAAAAACAAAAAAACCAAGAAGAGTTCTTTTAGTAATTTGCCCATCTGCCTTATCTATCTACCCTGTCTACTATCTGTCTATTTAGCGACCGATGCCTACCTCCTTGCTCCTGATTACCCAGGCGGGCTCCAGACTCCGGGTTCCAGCCATTCTCCTGCCTCATCCTCTTGAGGAACTGGGATTACAGGAGCATACCACTAGGTTCCACTTCCTCAACTATTTCTTTTAAATTATCATTACATTGATTGATTGACTGACTGATTGATTGATTGATTGACTGTGTGTGTGTGTGTGTGTGTGTTTGTGTGTGTTTGCCATAGTGCTTGTGTGGAGGTTAGAGGACAACCTCCAGGGATCGGTTCTCTTCTTCCACTCTGTGGGTCCTGGGGATTGAACTCAGGTCATCTGGTTTAATGGCAAGCTCCTTTACCTGCTGAGCCATCTCACTGGCCCTTCCTCAGCTATTTCTTAGAGAACTGGGGAGATCTGGCCAGTCACTGGATCGTGTTCGCATTCCCATTTCCAACCAGGACTCACACAGAGCACTAGGTCAAAGCCGCCTACTCTGCAATTTCTTTCTTCTACGTGTTACCGAGTCGGTGTTAGCAAGGTGGTCTTCTTGGTATTCACAAGTCAGGCTGCTCGATTTAGAGCACCCAGGTTTAGTGGTCACTAAGAAAGAGGCCAAGTGTGACTTTCTTGGGAGCACAGAGTAGCAGGGCCATCCAGAATCCTTTGGCTCTTTTAGCTTTTGGTTAAAATTTATTCCCCAAACATTTAGCAAATACCATTTTTATGTCCAACCCTGAGCACAGAAAGAGAAACAAGATAAGTAGTCCGGGGAAGCACAGAATTGGGTGGGGGGATATTTGGAAAGAAATAATTACCAGACAGTGTGTGTATGAAAGGTGTGTACAGGACAAGGAGTGACTAATCCTGTCCAGGAGGAGGGATGCAGGAACAGGGTGGAGAAGGAAGCTTGGGGAGTGCACAGGAGAAGGTCCCACAGGCCAGGGAACAGCAAGTACAAGGCAGAGGCACCTCCAACTATGATGTGCAGAAACCAGTGAGTTAATGGTGGTGTGGCCAGCCAGGAAACAAGCGGAGGAGGGCAGGGAACACAGCTGGAAAGGCAGGTTGGGGCCAGATTTGGAAGAGCCTCAATGATGCTCCAATACAAGCAGGCGCTTCGTGTGTGTGTGTGTGTGTGTGTGTGTGTGTGTGTGTGTGTGTGTGAAAGGCTGCCTGCTTCCGGCCTTCTCAGAAGAGCCCAAGTGTCCGCCCTTGACCCAACAATTACAATAATGACGATCATTTAGACTAATCACTCCAGATTTCATGCATGCCTTTTATGCTATGAGTTCTAGGCCAGCCATGCTGTGGCTGGACTTCAACCCCGCCATGCTGAGGCTGAGGTGCTTTTGCGTCTCAAGTGCTTGGATTTCAGCTGTGAGCCACTGGTTTAATCTGCTTTCTCTTGGTGTGATAAAACACCATGACCAAAAGCAGCTTGAGGAGGAAAGGGTTTATTTCATCCTACAGCTTCAAGTCCATCATCCAGAGAAGTCAGGGCAGGAGCTCAAGACAGGGACTTAGAAGCAAGAACTGAAGCTGAGACCATGGAGGACTACTGCTGACTGGCTTGCTCGGCATGACTTGCTCAGACTACTGTCTTCTATACCCCGGACCCCCTGCCTAGGGGAGACATCACCACAGTGGGCTGGGCCCTCCCACATCAACCATTAGTCAAGAAAATGCTCTGCAGACCTGCCCACAGGCCAATCTGATGGAGGCTTTTTCTCAATGGAGGTTCCTCTTCCCAGATGACTCTAGTTTGTGTCAAGTTGACAGAAAAATAACCAGGACAGTCACCAGGCCTGGCTCTTTCATTCCTTTTAATATTTAGGTTTCGGTCAGTGAAAACCACTTTAGACTCAGTTATTCAACTTTTACTCGATTTTCTCTAAGTAAGATAGAATGTTTATGCATCTAACAAGCCAGGTGTGGTGGTGCAGGTCTTTCATCCCAGCACTTGGGAGGCAGAGGCAAGCAGGTCTCTGTGAGTTCGAGGATAGCCTGCTCTACATAGTGAATTCCAGGACAGCCAGGGCTGTATAGACAGACCCTGTCTCAAACCAAAACCAAAACCAAACAAGAATATCTATGCATTTAAATACACCCTAATTTCATGGACAGGTCAAGTCTCAAATCACACACACACACACACACACACACACACACACACACACACACATACACAGACAGACACATACACAGAGATACGACACAGACACACACAGAGACACAGAGACACACAGACACACAGACACACACACACACATACACACTGTTCTCCTCAGTGTCAGGGATGGAAACTCCAATGCCCCACCTCAGCCCAAAGCTTCATACTTTCTCTCTCTCTCTCTCTCTCTCTCTCTCTCTCTCTCTCTCTCTCTCTCTCTCTCTTGTTTTTTTTGTTTTGTTTTGTTTTGTTTTGTTTTCAGACAGGGTTTCTCTGTGTCGCTTTGCGCCTTTCCTGGAACTCACTCTGTAGCCCAGGCTGGCCTTGAACTCACAAAGATCCGCCTGCCTCTGCCTCCTGAGTGCTGGGATCAAAATGAACCCATCTCTGTCTGTTAAGCCATTCAACACTTACCAGTTCACAGCCAGCCTTAATTTTCTAGCACTCTCCTTCCTCTCCTCACCCACTAGACAATACTGAAGCAAATTCCACACATCACAAAACCTCAATCTATAAATATGTCAGTGGACACCTTTATAGACTCTTAAAAGTACTTTTGTTTGAATCAGAATCCCAAATACCACACTTTGCATTTGGTCGATATGTCTTAAAGTTTCTTTTCAGCCATGATAGTTTCTCTTGGTATTTATTTATTTAACATTTTATTTATTGTGTGTAGGAAGGGGCATGTGCCTGTAGAGGTCAGGACAACCTGCTGGAGTTGGTTTATTCTATCACACAGTAGTAGAATTTTTTTTTTTTCTCTCGAGACAGGGTTTCTCCGTATAGCTTTGGAGCCTGTCCTAGAACTCACTCTATAGACCAGGCTGGCTTCAAACTCACAGAGATCCACCTGCCTCTGCCTCCCAGGTGCTGGGATTAAAGGCATGGGCCACCACCGCCCGGCTTCATATGCCTTTTTAATCTCATAACTTTCCTATGAACTGGCTGTGTGACCCAAAGCCTGGGTCAGATCAATGTTTAGGCCATGCTATGTGCTTTCTAGTGCAATGTAAGGAGTACATAATTTCTGATTTTCCCTTTCTTTTCCTCTTTTTAATTTCCCAGATGTGATTCCTAAAAGCTACAATGTAATTCATAAAACATTTTACTTTATTTTTGTAAAGATTTATCTATTTTACTTTATGTGCATAACTGTCTGCCTGCATGTATGTATATGCAGCATGTGGTCTTGGTGTTCATGTCAGAAAAGGGTGTCAGACCCCCGGGAACTGGAGTTAGAGTTGTGAGCCACCATGTGGGTGCTGGGAACCTAACCCAGGTTGTCTGCAGGAGCAGCAAGCACTATTTAGACTTTGGAACCATCTCTCATTTTAAATTGTTCTGTTGGAGCCAGGCAGTGGTGGCGCACGCCTTTAATCCCAGCACTGGGGAGGCAGAGGCAGGCGGATCTCTGTGAGTTCGAGGCCAGCCTGGTCTACAGGGTGAGTTCCAGGACAGCTAGGGCTACACAGAGAAACTGTCTCAAAAACAAATTGTTCTGTTGGGGACATGGATGAGCTGAGTTGGCACAGGAAGTCCTGGGTTGATCCTCAGTGGTGCAGACGTGGTGGGTGCACACTTAAAATAACCTGGCACTTGGGGGTAGAAGAGGATGAGAAGTTCAAGGTCATATTCAACTACATCCTGAGTTCAAGGTCAGCCTATGCTATAAGAGACTGACTCAAAAAGCCTAACTGATGTAAAGAAAGCAACAGTACTGATTTTCAGTATATTTACAGTGTTGGAAGGTGATTGTCACTATCTAGAACACTAAAACCATCCTGAAGCTTTGTACCAGGTAGCTGTCACGATCATTCCTTATCACCCACCAGCACCTGCCAGCTGCTAACCTCATTTTCTGTCTCTCTAGATTTCCTTGTTCTGGAGCTTCCCTACAGAAGGAATCATACAGTATGTCCCGTTTGGTCTGGTTTCGTTCACTTAGCATGAGGTTTTTCAGGCACACCTATGCTGGAGCATCAGCCCGTACCTCAGTTCCTTCTTCTGGCTGAGTAATATTCCAGTAAATGATTATATTCCATCATCCATTGGCGGGCATTTGACTTGGTACCACTTGGGGCTATCATGAATAATACTGGTACTGGGAACAGCATATCCAGGCTTTCTTGTGAACATACAATTTCAACTCTCTTGCTGGTTGTCTATTTTTGTGGTGTTAACAATTGTCAGGGTCAAGCCCCACCAGATTATGATGGTATAAAGAGCCTTTCTGCTCTCTACTCCCTGATGGCTAAGGAACCTCCCCCGACCTGGCTTTTGTTGTTGTTATTGTTTTGTTTTTAGGGTTGGCTCTTCCGGGGTTGCATAGTTTGGTCTTGAATATCAGGGCTGAAATGATCCTCACCTCAGGTGCCCGAGTGCAGGTCCTGGCTTCCCATCATTGAGGGTTCTTGTCTAACCATGATCTCATTAGGTGTTGCAATGGTTTTGTACTTCTCCCGCTCTATTTGCATAATTAGTCAGGATTTTTCTAGACTGAGTCATAGATGGAAGAAACACTAAATGCTTTTTAAACATTCATCCTTTTCACTTATATTTATTGTTACTGTTTTTAGTTCATTCTTTGAGAATTTCATGAATGCATACAGTGTATTTTGATCATATTCACTCCCCTTCCAATCCCTCCTGGATTGCTCTGCAGCCACCTTTTTTTTAAAAGACAGGGTCTCCTGTAGCCCGGGATGGCTTTGGACTGGTTGTGTAGCTGAGGTTGATCTTGAACTCCTGATCCTTCTGCCTCAGCATCCCAAGTGCTGGGATTACAGGCATGCATGACCATCCTCAGGAAGATAAATATCTGATTTTTTTTTGTAGTCTGATTGTTCTTTATTTTATATCTAGAATCCACTTATGAGTGAGTACATACCATGTTTGTCCTTCTGAGTTTGGGTTACCTCACTCAGGATGATTTTTTCTAGTTCCATCCATTTGCCTGCAAATTTCATGCTGTCATTGTTTTTCTCTGCTGAGTAGTACTCCATTGTGTATATGTACCACATTTTCTTAATCCATTCTTCAGTTGACAGGCATCTAGGCTGTTTCCAGGTTCTGGCTATTACAAATAGTGCTGCTATGAACATAGTTGAGCATGTATCCTTGTGGTATGATTGAGCATTCCTTGGGTATATACCCAAGAGTGGTATGGCTGGGTCTTGAGGTAGTTCGATTCCTAGTTTTCTGAGAAACCGCCATACTGATTTCCACAGTGGTTGTGCAAGCTTGCATTCCCACCAACAGTGGAGGAGTGTTCCCTTTGCTCCACATCCTCTCCAACATTGACTGTCATTAGTGTTTTTGATCATAGCCATTCTGACAGGTATAAGGTGGTATCTCAGAGTCGTTTTGATTTGTATTTCTCTGATGATAAAGAATGTTGAGCATTTCTGATTTTTTTTTCATTTATAAAATATTGAAGCTGGGTGGTAGTGGCGCAGGCCTTTAGTCTCAGCACTCGGGAGGCAGAGTCGGGCGGATCTCTGTGAGTTTGAGGCCAGTCTGGTCTACAGAGTGAGATCCAGGACAGGCACCAAAACTACACAGGGAAACTCTGTCTCAAAAAAAACCCCGAACAAAACAAACAACAACAACAAAAACAAAACTATATATAACTTTTAGGTGCCTAAATGGTCAGGGCTCTCTATGGAGTTCCTAATCAAAGTTATGGGCTGTTACAGCAGTGTTCTAGCCGTTGCTCAGCTGACTATCTCTTGTGGTGGACTCAAGACTCAATAAACCTGTTTTCAAAAAAAAAAAAAAAAAAGCCAGGCAGTGGTGGCGCACGCCTTTAATCCCAGCACCCAGGAGACAGAGGCAGGCGGATCTCTGTGAGTTTGAGGCCTGCCTGGTCTACAGATCGAGTTTCAGGACAACCAGGGATACACAGAGAAACCCTGTCTCAAAAAACAAAACAAAACAAAACAAAACAAAACAGAAGATGAAGAAAAAGAAATTCCTTTTTCCTTCTCTTCAGCCCTCACGTTTTTCTTACACAGGTGAATGCCGTTTCTCTGCTGAAGCCTCTCTCTTCCAATCGATCAGGCTCGTCATACCACTCTTTCAAACTACACCCCAAGGACCCCTTATTCTGCATTATAACAGATCCAGGATGGAGGCCCCAAAGGCCAAAGTCCAAGTGGGTGAGTGGACACAGATTCTGAGCTGGACATCTTTTATGGATGGGTGAGAGATTTTTTTTTGTTTAATGGAGAAACATAGTAACAATCTCATTGGCAGCACCCGTGTCCTCTGCAATGAACATGCTTTACCCACAGTGGAATAAAAAGTAAGTGTTTCAAAACTAAACAAAAGAGCCGGCCGGGAAGGAAGGAAGCGGTGTATTCTCCTCGCTCTCTAGTGCCCTTTCCTCTCCACAGACTCTGCATCCTTGACTTTCTGTCCCAGGGAGAATGGAACCTTTTCCCTGACTCAGAGTTTCAAGTGTTTCCCACCCCCTCAGGCTGCGGCAGGGGCGGGAGCAATGGAATCATGCTCCTGCACCAGTGCAGAGCAGTCTGCAAAGAGCTCTGGGAATCAACCAATCCACCAACCTGCATGAAGACAGGAATGTTAACTAACAGTTGTGGTTAGTCTCTCAGCCTAAACTCACCAGGCTTCCCATCAGGTCCCAAGAAACACTACTGTTCAGCTTAGACAAATCTTATCTCTCAGGGTACTCTCAAGGGTGGGAGAGGTAGTGGAGCCATCTCAAGGCTCCTTCCAGTCTCGGGGATCCATGACTAACCGCAGCTCTTCAGGCCCATGCGTCCAGCAAGGGTTCTGATGGTTTGTCTGAATGAAGCCGAGTGGATGCTGGCTAGATATTTACCTGTGTGGTAAACACTATGAACAGATTTGTGTCGTGCCCGCCTTCCAGAGCAGGCACCTCAGAGGAGGGAAGAAGTCTTCCTGAGGCAAAGCAGTCCCCCGCAGATGCTCCAGAGTCCCACAGACCCGAATCTAACCTCTACTCTGCCACTTCTGGATTTGGTGATGGCCGGCATATTCTCTGAGACTTGTACATGAAAGCAAGTTCTCTTCTATACTGCACGATGTCCCCTTCGCTGAGCCTCGTTTTAAAAAGTTTCAAGTTACAATCATTTATTTGGTGTAGGTAGGTGTGCTACAGTGAACATATAGAGGTCAACTTGTGAGACTCGGTAGCAGGCTTGTCGGTTTTGGAGGGAGACATACTTACAGTTGAATGCCATCAAGAGAGAGCAGGAGGAGGAGATCTGGGGCCTCTCCTTCCTGAGTCTCCACCCTTCAACCCAGGGACTTCCCACTAGCCCCTGCTGAGCCAGGCTCTGCCTCAGGCTCATTTTAGAGACTTCTGTATTCCCATGCGGATCAGCACCAATCTTCCCCACCTACACTGGTGGCAGCCCGACACCAAATTCTTCCTAGCCCGTGAGAGAAGAAGTGGAAGTTTCCTCCCTTCTCGGGAGCCTCCCTCCCCCTCCCTTTTGCGGGGGAGCCGACTGCGCTCTCTGGAGGGACTGAGGGAAGCCGGGCTAGCTCTAATGTGATTTTGCCTAGATGGAGCTGGCAGCTGGGAACCACTTTCCCCAGGCTTGCCCTCTGCTGGGGAAACTCCATGACGAGACAAGGCAGCTGGCTTGAGCTGGCTTGAGGGTGCTTTGGAGCCAGAAGGGACCACACAGGAACATTCAGGCCAGAGATAGATGCTGAGGCTACCTTTCTTTCCTGAGCGTTCCCTAGAAAGTCAGTGCTTTGGGGGAAAGGTTCGCTTGCTCAAAGCACAAAAGGAAATACAAAGAAATAATAGGAGAGAGAGAGAGAGAGAGAGAGAGAGAGAGAGAGAGAGAGAGAGCGCACAAATACAACAGAGCATAAGACTTCACACAGAAGATGTGGGACAGAGCTCTGAAAGTTAAAGTCCTAATGCTGTGGCTAGGCCATGTGATTTTTTTGGTCATGCTATTTATGTTTGCCCAAATTCTAACTCCCCAATTTCTAAAACAAGTGTTCTAAGACCTCATAGAACTGCACAAGGCCTTAGTTGATATACTCTGTGGAAAATTAGAATGCAGAAGAGAGTCGGTTTTCATTTATTCCACAGATGTTTGAAGAGAAAAAAAATCACTGAATTCTGGAGTCTTTGTGAGTTATCAGTTTTATTCTACAGCAATGGAAACCATAAGTGCCACTCAATTTGTTGGGTGCCTGATTGTGTAGTCAAATGTTTATCATTCACCAATGACATCCCCAAAAAGGCTTCAGAACTGGTTTCTCTGGGTAGTTGAGGACTGACACATGATCCAATCTGCATCTCCTTTGAGCCCCAGGCTCTCTGGGAACCAGTCTCTGGGAACCACAGCACTACATTTCTGTTCCCGGGGAGGCCTGGATGACAAGCTACATGTCACTCTGTGGCCCACAGAAGGAGCTGTGTCCCCGCTGGAATTGAAAATCATCCTTGAAAGCTGCAACTTTTACAGGGAAGGTTACCATGCCAACCACAGCCTCCTTGCCCAACAGGGATGAAAGGAAACAAGGCCCTGGGTGACAGGCAGCCATTGTGTGTTCACAGACTTGCCTGGAATCTATCAGTGGCTGCTAACTGCTGCTCAGCAGGACAGGGCAGGGAAATTCAGGTTAGATTTCAATGGGACTCTAGGACAGGCTGGACTGGGAAACGCTCTTCTGAGAGTGATACCCATCTCTTGGTGAAATGTATGGGTGTGGTACTGACAGCAGGTGTGGACGGGAGGGTGTCCTACATACCAGGATCAGGCTGTGGTGGGAACTCAGTTTCCTCTGGGTTCATTTTTGCCACCCTTGTCCTGTGGAGGAAGTACAGGACAGTGGGGCAGGTCAGGTCACAGAAGCAGTGGCCAGAGAGAGTCTGGGCCACACACACCTCAGGTAAAGGCAATAAAATCTAACTGGGCCTGGTGTCACAGGCCTGTATCTCAGTTACTCTGGAGACTGAGGCAGGAAGATGGCAAGTCTGTACTGCTGGAGTTCAAGGCCATCCTGTGCCACTGAGTGAGACCCTGTTTTAAAATGAAAAATACAAAAAAAGCTGGGGCTATAGGTTCGCGGGAGAGTCTTTGCCTAGCATGTACAAGACCTTGAGTTCCAGTTTAATATTTGAAGGAGGGTTGTGCAGGACGCGGGTGTGTGTCACCCTCCCCACTCGCTCTCTCTCTCTCTCTCTCTCTCTCTCTCTCTCTCTCTCTCTCTCTCTCTCTCTCTCTCATTTGAATACCACAAACCTGCAAAGCAGGAACCTAGCCCCTTTTCACCAAAGACCCGGAGCCTCTGAAAAGGTTTCTTTTCCAACATTAACCAGCGGGTAAAGAGAGAAGCTGGGATTAGACTTCCTCTGAGTCCTGGAGGGGAAACCCCACACCTTAGGGACGCCTTATTTTCTTCTAGGCATGTCTTCCGAAGCTGCTCCCTGTTCCATCTTTTAACCGGAGGAGGTTATGGGGACTCAGTCAGCAGACATCTGGGAAAACCTCTCAGCTCACAACAACGGGGTGGCCACTCGGGGCTGTGCCCGCGCTCAGGCGTGCTTCACCCGCAAAACAGAGAGAAGGCGGGTTGCTCAAGGTTGCAGAGCGTGCGTAGCCACACTGGGATTCCGCGCCGGCTGGGGAATCCACCAGGCCCCGCGTCCCGGGACGAGGTGTGTGCAGTTCCCACGGGGAACTGCATGCTGCCCGCTCCGGGCCCCGCGTCCTGGGACAGAGTGATGCTGCCCCCTCCGGGCCCCGCGTCCCGGGATGGCGTGCATGCTGCCCCCTCCGGGCCCCGCGTCCCGGGAC
>CABHPP010141096.1:1206-67397 GCA_902168425.1 Peromyscus attwateri
GGGGGGGGGGGGGGGGGAGAACAAGGGAATCCGTAGCTGATATGTAAAATTAAATTAAATTATAAAATAAAATAAAATTTTAAAAAAAGAAAGTTTTTCTTTTCAGAGAAAATCAGGAGCTGCCTTGCTCTTGTAAAATAAGGATAGAATGCTTAGCATTTTTGTATCATTTTAAAATAGGATAGTAGTGTTACTCACCTTAGGATCAAAGCCTATGCCACAGGAAGGCAGGTTCTACCAACAGTTCTGATAATCCAACTGAAAGAGGAGAATTAAGAGTGAAAAGCAGAAAAGGAGTATTTATTCACTGTGAACATTTTAGGAAAAGAGGGAGGGAGAGATCAGTGACTCCACCCATAATGTACATCTTCACATCCTGAAGTGAGGTTAGGTAGTGGTCCACAGGTGGACATCCCTAAGCAGTCCTGGTTAAGATTGTCCTGTCTGCCAGTGATAAGAAGATACAAACCTAATTTGAGAAGAAAAATCAGTGCCCACTGACTGACTCAGGCTTTAGGTTTTTCCTTCTTTGGATATGAGATTCCAGGAGGAATTCAAGTTTCATGAAGTCTGTTCTTTCAGTAGTTTTATAGCCAGAGTAAAAGATGTACATACATTTTTAGCATTGCTTCTTCTCTGCCAGGCCATTAGGAAGGTCATACCCTAAATGTGCCTGTGGGGGACAGGTAAGGAGATACAGATTGCATTTCTCAATAAATATTGATTCTGTAAGGCTTTGTATATACATGAAAGTAACTTTAAATGTGTTTCATTTCTAATGTTGTGCTGTTATGTATATTTAGGACTCCATTGGAATGAGCAAACAGATACTCTGGATGTCTTTATTTTCCACTCTCACAGAGATCCTGCCTCAGATTAGTGTAGTGCGTGTGGTTTGTTTGTTTGGCTCTCTCTCTCCTCTCTCTCTATGTCTCTGTCTCTCTCTCTCTCTGTTTTTCTCTCTGTATTTGTATGTGTGAGTTCAGACACATCAAAACATACCTTCCTTCCAGGAACAAAATCTCTACATTATATTCAAAAGCATAGAAAAGTGAGATTTTTACTATTGAACTGGTTATGAAACAAGAATAGGTTTTCATTCATTTGTGTATGTTATCTGTCAATGAAATGTACCTTGTAATCTTTGAGACACAGTATTTGAAATTGTGTGTGTGTGTGTGGGTGTGTGTGTGTGTGTGTGTGGTGTGTGTGTGTGACATCTATACGAGGCACATTCATTTTGTACCTAAATTACAATCTAACATTTAGTTCTTGTAGTAAGGGAATAACCCACCCAAGACTTTTATTGCCATATGTGGTCCATATTTATAAAAATATATAACATTTTATGGTATACATTATAGAAGCAGTTTTCATTTTCTACCACAAGTACTCATTATGGTTGACTAGACTTTCAATGATGTGTTCATTTTATAAGTACAGTAGTTAAGCAGCTAAGTGACTCCTTCAAATCTTGTGCTATATTTTGCATGTGTTTGTGATTTCATCCTTCATACAGAAAACTGAGCAATACATCATAGGTAATCCCTTCTTATCTAAGCCATTTGCTTTGAGCTGGGCCCACACATTCTCATGTTTTCCTATACTGTGCCACTCATACCATGAGCTCTGGTCCAGCACTTCAGTAACACCTGAAATGTGGAACCTTTGCTTTCAGCATAGAACTCTTGAATTAGAAACTCCATTTTAATGAGATCTTTCCAATGATTTGTGCTTACAGTTAACTTTGAGGAGCTGAAGGGCCACAAGGGAAACCTGTGTTTCCCTTCTAGACAGCTTCTAATGAACTACAAAGCAGAGTATTTGCTCCCTCAGAAGAAGGTCTCTGCTTAATTTTAATTGCTGAACTACAAAATATGCAAAATTAAGTTATAAGGGGGAAGTAATAAGGGTTAAGTTTGAGCTAGCTTGCTAAAAACAACTGCAAATGCCAGCTGGATAATTATTTTATACTAATAAGAAACATGTCTTTTTTTGTGTAGGGTATCACTTCTTAGCCCAAGCTAATTGCATTTTTAGTCTTCAGTACTTTCTTTCTGACTAGCCTGTTTATAAGGATGCACATTTTTTCATTTCAAATAAAAAAGAAATGCTTATATTTTGGCAGTATACCAGCACACCCACCCTCCATCATTTTCTTTCTCAAAATAAGACCCTTTACAACAATGTACTTCCTTTAAGAAATAATGCAGTGGTTAATGATATTTTTTTATTTTAAAAACGTAAAATCCATAATATCACTCTATGTGCAAGTATATATTTTTTCAAAGGAGCTATTAACAAACTGCTGTGAAAAGAATATGTGGCCATCTTCTAATGACCCACACAACTATTTAATAGTAGTATGTACAAATTCACAATGCTGATGTACCCCAAGGTCTTTGCCAACTTTTAAAAATCTATGCAGAACCCTCTTTGCCCTTTGTAGCATGAATCTTAAAAGTCTTATTAATAAAATCAAACCTGAGCCGGGTATTGGGGTGAACACTGGAAGGTCAGAGACACAGAATAAGCCACAGCTACCTCACCTCGTCGGATCCTCAGCTGGTCTTGTTTCCTCAGACTGGAGGCTTCTGTGTCCTCATCTCCGAATGGCTCTCAGCTGAATTGCTACTCAAAAGCCTGAATGCTTAACCAGGCCAAACGCCTCTAGTTTCTGGTCCTCACGCCTTGTATACCTTTCTGCTTTCTACCACCACTCCCTGGGATTAAAGGCTTGCTTTCTGGGATTAAAGGCGTGTGTCACCACGCCTGGCCATTTCCAATGTGGCCTTGAACTCACAGAGATCCAGAGGGATTTCTATCTCTGGAATGCTAGGATTAAAGGCGTGGGTGCCACCATTTTCTAGCCTCTGTATCTAAGTGGCTGTCTGTTCTCTGACCCCAGATAAATTTATTAGGGTACACAATATTTTGGGGAATACAATACTACCACAGCCCTAATTATACTTGGGTTGCTATGAAGTAGATCTTGAGACAGGTTCTAATCTGTAGGCCACTTGATAGGGATGGCCTTTGTGCCGCCAGTTCCTGTAGAAGTGAGACAATGATAAGTGTGAACAGAAAGAGTGACTGAGTGATGACGCAGTGACTGTGACAACCCCAGTGACCTCCGTCAAACAATCTGGCAAGAGGATGGCCCTTCAGACTTTCCTCAAGTGACAGAGTCCCATACTCCTGCTTTTGACAGTCTTCATGCCTCAGTCTCCTGAGTGATGGGTTTCCATTGCCCATCTAGATAGATCTTTATAAAAACAACGAATGTCTTTGTAAGGAAGCAAGAGTTAAAAGCAGTACTATTCATCAACTGAGGCAATATACAAAGTACTCACCCAGGGCTGTTATCAGCTAGTGGAGAAAATCTGTATTTCTGAGGGAGGTCATTCCTGGGAATTTCCCTAGCATCAGGTCTCTGCCTAGCCTCCTAATGACTCCCTCTATTGAGATATCTCTTTCTTTGCTCTCCCACTCCATCCTTCCCCCAACTTGATCATCCCATTCCCTCATGTTCTTATCCTCCATCCCCTCCCTTTTACCACCTCCCCTCCCTGTTTACTCAGATCTCAAAACATGTTCATTTCTTTTCACTGTTTAAGTCCAAAGCAATTTATGGCCCTTCAGTATGTCCAGATAAGCAATAGAAGGTAAATAGTGTTTAAGATAGTTTAAAAGTTGGGATCCACACATTTGTTGGTGTAATATTTAGTGAGGATACTGCATGAAGAATTCCTCACCATTTTTGTGTAAGAAGGCTGAAGACAAGCTCAGGGAGGGACTATGAGGCTGTTGAACTCAGGAGACAAGTCCAGATTGCTTTAATGAACACTGTGTTCACGTTAAAAAGGAAACTAAGTTGCCATGAAGAAAATGAATATCAGCATAGATTACTGACTGATAGAATGAATATTCATAGGATGTAGTGAGAATGCATAAGAGAACATCTAATCAGAGAAGGTAAAGCAATGCTTGAGCAAAGGCTTAACTATTGGTGAGCTGAGTTATCTCCAGGAGAGGAAGGGAAAGATGCTATGATGATGTAAAAAGACATTGGAATTTATAGACAGAAACTTTATCTCTTGGCATGTGCTCTGTTTACCTGTAATGAGCTTTATAGGAATAGCAGATGATCCTAGAACTAAAGAGGGCAGCACTCCTCTTTTAGGGGCCCTGAGATTGAGGTAACAGGCTTTTCATGCTAAAGAAGAAAAAATGTAAAGCATTGTGACTGCTAGAAAGCATAAAAATGTCAATCAAATGAGTGCAGTAGTGAGACAGTTGGATGCTGGGGAGTGTTAAGATGAGAAAGCAGCAAGTCAGGCCTTGTGAGGTACACCTGTAATTCCAGTACTTGGGAAGCAAAAACAAGAATATCCAGGATTTGAGGTCATCCTCAGCTCCCCAGTTCCAGGCTAGCCTATGCTCAATGAAACATTTACCCAAACAAATAAAGAAACAAACAGAAAGATAGATGAGAGATGTCTCAATGGGTTTAGACCTTGCTTCACAAGCATGAGAATCTGAGTTGGGATGCCCCATATGCACATAAAAGCTGAGCACTATAACCTGTACTTGTAACTCCATTATTAGGGGCAGAGACAGGTGGATTCTAGGGGCTCTTGCCAGTCATTCTAGCTAAAATAACTAGCTCTCAGTTCGCTGAGAGACCCTATTTCAACAAATAAGGTAGAGAACTATAGAGGCAGACACCTGACATGGAAATTTGGCCTCTATATTTGCATTCAGAGTCACATGTGATTATAACACACACACACACACACACACAGATGGAGGAAAGAAAAATTGGAAATGGGAGATATTTGAAGAAACATATCAATATTCCAGATAATTAATATTCTAAGAAGGCTAATTTTAAAGGAAAAAAATGAAGATGAATGAACATAATCTAGGATTAAGTAATTCATATAGTTATTTCAGTTGCTATCTTTATTTAATAACCAAAAGTTATTGAAAACTTCTGTTAACATGTAACCACATTCAATCTGTTCAAGAACTGAAAATGCAATATGAACCTTGTATAGTAGTGGCTTTGTACACAGGGGACTATTATGGCCATTATCACTGGTATGTGATTAGGAGGATCCATTTCAGTATGTAAGTTTTAAAAAGAGGCAGTAAAATAAAACTTTCAGTTCAAAGGATATTGTATTTTGAAGTTATGGGAAATTATTATTATTATTATTATTATTATTTTTGGTTTGCACCTCATTTTGGATAATCTGTGTTCTTCACCTCCATTCTTACTGCAAATATGAGCAATTTGGCCACCTTCTAATAAAGACGATTATAGTTCTCAATGAAATCATTCCAAGATGAATTATAAGCCAGTTTCTGAAATAAACTGTGCTATAACCCATGTTGAAGGAGGAGACAAAGAATTCAGGAGCAATGACTTATAATGTCCTGTGATTCTCACTTACTAATTATCCCTTTTTAGGAAAATAAAGTTCATGACCAGTGAATTGGAACTTGAGAGCATTTGTTGGATTATTATTATTATTATTATTATTATTATTTTGATTTCACATACAAAGTTGATGAAAGTAGTGTTGTTATGTTTCTCATATAAACATTTTTATGAGCGAACATAAAATGTCTACACAATTACATTATCTTTCGTTTAAAAACCGATAGTGTGGCTTCATCCATGGAGTACCTTAGTCGTTTTAATTCTATGGAGTATACACATTAAACAAAACAAAACAAAACAAAAAATCATTATTGGGTACAATGAAAGCAAGCAGAAGTATATGTTTCTCAGGTTGAGATCAAAGGAATTAATTGGTTTTGACTTCTACCAGTTCACTGTGACCTCAATTTTTAATTTAAAATTGGAAGCTCATAGGGAAATAGTTTACCACTTATCTTATAACCTGGGGCATTTTATTTTTCTTCTTAACTGTTTGCATATAACACTGTTAATTTATCTTTAGGCACTGGAACCAACTCCTTTGCTCTACTTATGGGCTTATAATTTGATGAAATGTCTAGAGTTTTCTCTGGAAATTAAAAAATCACTCAAGTAAAATCAAGGACATTCCAACATACTAGACTGTAGAGTTATCCTTTACATTTCCCGATGACTAAATTTAAAAAAATATGTCATGTAAATAGACTTTAAAGAAAACTCGATGTCTCAGAAAAAGGGTAAGTGAAGACTTGATATGACTTCAGGATATAAGGCACCTGAACACCTTTTCCAGAACTAACCACAGTAAGCTAGTCATGAGTCTGTAGTTTCTGGGTCAAATAAGGAAACTTCTTTGAACTGGTGGCTAATTTAGCATGTACTGGAGTTTCATTTTGTGGATTTTGTTTGTTTCTGTGTTTTGCTCAAGAGGCAGACATCAAAAGAATAATAGATAGGGCTCTGGTGCTAAAATCTACCACAAACATACCTTAGGAATTTAGGCAAGTTTAAAAACACACAAAAAGTAAAGGTTTAATTTTTCTATATCCTACAAAATAAGGACATTAATGCTGGTTTACATTACTTAAAAAGAATGTAAGGACAGCCAAATTAGCATTTTCAATGAGTGGGAAAATATTTGAAGGGAAATAGAATTCTGTGTATGTAAATGAGGTAATAATAGTCCTTTAAACACGGGCAACATATTGGTGTTGATGCCATGCTTGTTGTGTTAGGCTTCATTAAGACCACCAGCTCCCTCAAAACTTGTTTCTATAACAATGATCAACAGAGGAACACTTATTACCAGCCTTTCACTTTCCTGACTTAGACATCACACTCCAGAGCTGCAGCCAGCGTCCAAAGCCTGATTTCTTTCCCATAGTGCAACCATCTGGCCTCAGGAGCTACCCTGGCAAAATCAGCTTACCTACTGTGCTTAGTCTGAGTGTCACTGTAGGAAGATGACCAGACTCTAGAGTTGAGTAGTCTCTGTTTTCCACTAGGCTGTACCCGTGCCTTGGAAAGTGTTCATGCCCCTCTTAGTTTTTTTCCTGTAATGCCTACTCCAAACCTCATTTAACCTCTGAAGATTAGCTGTGTCCTCCAACTCTACCCCTTTCCCTGACAATGGATGATTTCTTTTGCTTCTATTGGGAAATAATCGGAGATGTGTGCCCAGCATGAATGTCTTTCTAGACCCACAAACTCTGTTTTATTCACTTACACCTCACTTATGCATGAGGTTACAATATAAAGGGATCTTCCTTGACTTTTCTGTTTGCTTGTAATTCACTGTGCTTTTCCCCATTGGCAGCCGCTGTGTAGTTCCTAGAACTGAACACACAGAATTGCCTCATTGAAGTCTGTCTCCTTGGCATTTCTCATTGTCTTTAATTTATAGTTTAATGGTCAGTAGATACTTACTCAATAAAATGATGATGTCATTTGTTCTGCTACCCCCTTTCCAGATCTTATTCTCCCTATTATTTCTCTTAGGTAAGCTTGTCTATTGTCCTTTCTTTTTTATTTTATGTAATACATACTAAAAATAATTATGGTCATGTTTTGAGACATAGTGAAATGACTCTTGAGGAAATACTTGGTTATACCCTTTAAAGGACATGCAGAAATGCAGTAGATACCATTAAGATGATAGATCCTTAACTACTGATGAATTGAATCATTTCTGCATAAAGTACTTATGTCTGATCAACACCCACAATGCATACTGTATTCATCAATGTAAGCATATGGGGTATACTAGTTTTCTCTACAGATTGTAGAGAATTTTCATACAGAATGCCAGATAAGCTGGACTTTCACTGTCTGAAAAGAGAAGAGCCCATTTCTCATCACATGTGTGGGACACGGTTTTGTTGTGACTCTTCCCTTCTGGTCTCCTGTTACAGAAACTAAACAGAAGAAACATCCCCTATTTGAGACATGTCTTATTGCATTTGCAGAGACATCAATACTCAGACAATAGCAAGATATGATCTTCTTATAAAAGAAAGACAAGAAACAAGCGACAGAACCATCTGTTGGTAATTTCTTATCACATTTCATTGGGCAAAGCAAACTGCATGGTCAGTCATGATTCCCATGTTTTGTTTTGACATATATATATATATATATATATATAAATGTTCTTTGTTACAAGTACATCTGTGACCAGGATAGTTACATGAAAAGAAGCAAGAATCTTTTATTAATGAATAAAATAAAGGTTTGGCACAAATTACCTGTGCACATGTAAGTATTGTCAAAAATGAGAGAGATGGGGAGAAAAGGTGAAAATAACTACCAAGGATGACAACTCTATGGTGTTAATAGAGTTTAGAGATTGGAGAAGAAATTGGAGATTGTAAATAAAAAGAAAATAAATTTCTAATTTGCTCCAGTGTGTGTTATGGGAAGGACTGTTGAGAATTAATGACAGAGGCTAGTGATTACAAACATATATATTCAGTTAAAAATACTACATTTGACAACCAGTCTGAGAATGATGAATACTTCAGAGGTTGGACATTAACCTAACTTTTTTAACATTTGTTACATTGGTGTATGTTACAGATATATGACTGAACCTAACTTTTAGCGCTGAGGTTTCTCAGTGATTACAGTTATGATTGCGCTTCATTTGACAAATTCATGGCCAGTTTTGCCAACTTAGGGTTTACACTGTCCTGGTTGGAGTAATGATGTGCTTCAACCACCCTGACTGTCCACAAAGATCTCCAGTATTTTTCTGTTGGTGCAAAATCGACTGTTTATCCTTTGCTTGTTTGCCTGGCACCTCAAAGCTTTTTCCTGAGTTTAAGCCATTAGATAGCAGCTTGATTTTCATTTCCTTATATGGTTGTAATGCTTGAAGAGCCTTGTATTGGATGATCTTATCACTGAGAACTGAGAATATACATAAGATTTGGGTAATGTTTATGACACAGTTCGTCAGGATTTACTTAATCTGTGCTTTCTTACTGTTTGAAGAAAGAGGAAATTTATGAATAAGATCATGCAATGCATAAAAATTAAATGAAATGTTCTCACATGTATCACATCTTCGAGGTTTAAAGATGAAGAATTCTAATAAAAATGTTTTACATTTTATCAATTATGTATATGCTGCATAGATATTACATTCTATATTGGTAAAATAAGAACACATGTTGTCATAGGATAATTTAGTTTTCATTTGTGAATCTTCTAGTTTTCTTAGAATATCTTCGTTGACTTGCTGTGTTGTCCAACTAGATGTGTGTCCTTGAACAGACTGTAGTACACTCACTGCTGATTATTATTCTAAATTAAAATCTCAATTACTAATATGCTCTTGAATCATACACAATGATTAATGGGATGACAAACATTATATTGTTATTGGCTTCTTGATGTTTCATTTATTGCTAAAATTTGGCATCTCCTTCTTGCCTTGGAATTCACAGTAAATGACTGCTAAAGCTCATGGAATCAGTGTTTAGTCAATGATTACAGTTATATTCATGAACCAATAGCACCTGGTAAAGTTCATTTCTTTTCTTTTTCTTTACTTTTTTGAGAAAGGGTCTCACCACAGAGCTCTGTAAACATTGCCGGCCTTGCACTTATAACAATCATTCTGCCTCTGTCTCCCAAGTGTTTGAATTATACCTGTGGACCTTATGTTTCAATCTTCTCTGTAGCAAAGACATAAAGGATGGCTTCAACCGTCAAAGTTGAGTAGGTAGCTATGGCTGTCTGTATTCTACCATGTGGATAGCTTTAGATCAGTTCATAGTCAGTCATTCTCAGTGTTGAGATTGGAACAGTGGGAGATAGCCAGGTAATCAGTTAAAATTTGAGCACATAGATAAGTATTGAAAACCAATTCAAACACTGTGTGTGTGTGTGTGTGTACATGTGCGTGTGCGTGTGCGTGTGCGTGTGCGTGTGTGTGTGTGTGTGTGTGTGTGTGTGTTGAAGAAAGAAAACTGTCCATCAGATGACTGAATTTGTGATTTGTGACTGGAAACAAAACATAACATCCACAGCCTTTGCAAATGTCAGGGCCCTACTTGAAAAGGGCAATACAGCCCCTTGTATTTGAGTGCACACAGGGAAGGACCCACTGTCTGTGTGATCTCTTGAAAGTGTCAGGGCTATTCATTCTGGGATTCCATTTCTGCCATCTAGAGAGAAAAGGTAGATATCATTAAGAAAGGCAAATAGAATAGATATTTATGGGTGTATGGAAAGCAGTCTAGAATGAGAGGATAAGTGGGGATGAGAATAGGAGAAGAGGTAGTGGGAGGGAAAATGAAGAAACACAGCTAAAAATAAGGGGCATTGGAGGGGTAGTATGGAAGCCTAATACAGTAGACCTCCTAAGATATATATCAAGGTAATCTAAATGAAATTGCCAAATAGTGGGGGAGACAGGATACCAACTGGCCTTCTCTTGTCACCAACCAAAGTTTCCAACACTTGGTTTATGTTACATTTAATTGAGTTGTTGATCAAAGAGACCCCACAGGAATCCCAAAACAACCCAGGCTGTTGACAAGACTATAGGTTGCTCTCTACAAACTGACAGCAAGGCCCCATTGCTGAAGACAACACCTACATAACTCATTGAACATGGAGATGTCAAACTGGTTCCTACATGGAGCCTTCACTCCTCCATTCCAGCATCGTTGGTACAGAAAAATACTCAGCACACTATCAAAAAGGAAATGTGAGCACTAAGCCAGCCATAAACCCTTTATCTACAATGGTGTACTACCTTCAAGATATGCCAGGGCAATGGTGGCACAAAGCTTACAGGAGTAACCAACCAATGACTGATATGACTTAAGACCCATTCCATGAGATGAAACCCATATCCAAAACTGATTGAGTGATCAAGAATCTGAGGTTACATAGCCCAGGGACCTAGGGCAAAATCAAATAATACTGGTATAAAAAAAATTTAAAATGTAGTGACATTATGCTATACTCATAGATCAGTGCCTTGTTCAGCCATAATCAGGGATGATGATTGATTCCTCCTGCAACAGATGGGAGCAAATGAGACCGGCAGCCAGACATTGTGCAGAGAATGAGAAACACCTTGGAATACTCAGCCCTAAATGGGATGTTTTCATCAAATCCATCCCTTCAAGATTCAGGAAATCCCATAGACATGGAGACAGAAAGAATGTACGAGCCAGCAGTGATGGAGGACCCCAACAAAACAAGACTCTAGATAAACCAAAAAAAGCTCATATGAACTCACAGAGACTAAAGCAGCATGCATATGGCCTGCATGGGAATGCACCAATTCCTCTGCACTTATATAATGGCTTCCAGTTTGTTTGTCTAGAATTCCCGAGAGAACAAATGAGTGAGGCTCTGACTCTTGTGCCTTCTCTTGGGCTCTTTGTGTTCTGTTGGTTTATCTTGTCTAAATTCGATGTGATAGTTTTTGTTTTATCTTGTTATATTTCATTTAGTTATATTTAGAATGAATGAATTAATGAATGAATGGATGAATTGTTGAATTAATGGATGTAAACCTAGCCACTAGGATAAAAGTTAACAGTGGAATTGTTATTTTTACCTGATGGAAGATGAAAAATCAGTTTTCTTCAATGAGATGATATTGGAGTATATTAGCCACTCCAGGGCAGATCTCATGTTCAGGGCAGTTTCATAACCAACAATGGATTCAAAATACAAGAGGATCTGCTACTATTATTGTAATTAATTAAAATAACCATAAAATATGTCCATTATTATACTTCTTTAAAACCCTGAGGCTACAGCAGCATAATAAATAGAGGAAAATAATTTCTTCAGGATTAAATTGCTGGCTTCTGGTATCTTCTTAGGAATTCAATTGAGTGCATAGCCATAAATATAAGAAATTTTTATTGCTTTAAGCATATTTTGAAGAGAATACTCTTCTTTTTAAATATGGGTTTTTCTGTTTCTCTCTTTTTCAGTTTCCTTTCTTAGAAAGTGAGTGTTTCTTTCCATTATAGAGGAATACTGACCGTCTTCCTATGTTTCCTTATCTTTATATCTCTAAGTTAGTCTTTGTAAT
Organism: Peromyscus attwateri; assembly: GCA_902168425.1. Taxonomy (NCBI): domain Eukaryota; kingdom Metazoa; phylum Chordata; class Mammalia; order Rodentia; family Cricetidae; genus Peromyscus; species Peromyscus attwateri. Next base: position 13,221 of record CABHPP010141096.1, read on the forward strand.
AACTAAGAAGAATAATTGTGAAATTTTGAGTTCGTCTAAAAAATATCTCCTATGTATTTCCTGAAGCCATTTCTCCACAACGCTCCTCTTTTCCTTCTAAATTCTCCTGTTTTTGACAACCTTAAGTGTTGTTCCTTGGGCATTTGTTTGAGGCAGTGTCTCCCTTTGGCCTAGTAGGGCAGGTATGCTGGAGAGTAAGCTCCAAGAGTCTGCTGATCTCTGCCTTCCCAGAGCTGGGGTTATGCAAGCACCACCACCTTGCCTGTTTACTTGCTTTGTGAGTGTCTGAACTCAGGGCCTCACAATTATGAGGCTACCCTTTCCCAACTAAGAAGTCTCTTCCCACTCTAATTATTATTTTTTTTTTTTTTGTTTTTTGAGACAGGGTTTCTCTGTGTAGCTTTGCGCCTTTCCTGGAACTCGCTTGGGAGACCAGGCTGGCCTCGAACTCACAGAGATCCGCCTGCCTCTGCCTCCCGAGTGCTGGGATTAAAGGCGTGCGCCACCACCGCCCGGCTCCCACTCTAATTATTTATCCTTTTAGGTAATTTATCGATTATTTAAAATTAACAGCCATTAGTTATGATTACCCTTCTATATTAGTTAAATTGATTAGCTTAATCAGGTTAACCCAATTGTGATGCTAATCTCGTGGCTCCAATGATGTAAACCCGCTCTGGCGTATTATGTGGATAGCTGCTGCTTTCCTTTTAACAAGCACTACCAGCATGCTGAACCAGCTGTGATTTAGAAATCTTGAGGCTGGGAAGCTGAGAAGCATGATATAGGAAACCAGTGGTAGAGGGACAATTTCCTGCATAGGAAACCAAAATAGAAGACACTCATCTCGTCCAGTAGAGTTGACAATCTTGGGCCATCGACTGCGTGACTCACCATGAATGGAAATGTATCTTCTCCCAATGAAGAAGGCCAGCAAGTCCAATGTCAAGGAGCTGCCATGAGATGAGAGCCCTGTCTTCTCAAGGGCTCTAATGTGGCACTGGGGAGCTTCCACTGCGCTGCAGTGGGATTGCTGCTAATGATAGAGAGCATCCATTCGATGGACATTTGGACCAGCCTATACTTGTCACCTCAATGAGTAATGTTCATTCTCTCTCTGTCTCTCTCTCTCTCTCTCTCTCTCTCTCTCTCTCTCTCTCTCTCTCTCTCTCTCTCTCTCTCTCTCTCTCTCGCTCTCCCTCCCTCCCTCCCTCCCTCCCTCCCTCCCTCCCTCCCTTCCTCCCTTACTTCTTTTTTTGTTTTAATTTTTAATTTATTCTCCTATCATTTATTACATCCTGACCACAGTTTGCTCTCCTTCCATTCCTAACTCCATTCCCCATGTCCACTCTTGCCCAATTGCACTCCTCCTCTGTTACCATTCAGAAGAGAGCAGGCCTCCCAGGGATATCAACCAAACACGGCATATCAAGTTACAATAAGACTAGGTACAAACCCTCATATCAAGGCTGGAAGAAGCAACACAGGAGGAGGAAAAGGATCCCTACAGGGCAGCAAAAGAGTCAGAGACACCTCCCACTCACACTGTTGGGAGTCCTACAAGAACACCAAGCTACACAACCATAACATACATGTAGAAGACCTAGCTCAAATCAATACTCTATGATTGTCACTTCAGTCTCTGTGAACCCCTATGAGCCCTGTTTAGTTAACCCTGCGGGCTGTGTTCTTGTGGTGTCCTCAGCCCCTCTGGCGTCTACAATCCTTCCTCACTGTCTTCGGTGGGCTTCCCTGAGCTATGCCTAATGTTTGGCTGTTGGTCACGGCATCTGTTCCTATCAGTTGCTGGATGAAGCCTATCTGATGATGACTGGGGTAGGCACTGATCTATGAGATTGGCAGAATATCATTAGGAACCATTTAATTTTTTTCTTTCTTTCCAGTCATGCTTGGTTCTATCCTAGTTCTCTGGGCTATTCAGCCTCTGGTTTCTGGCCATCCATGTAGTAATAGGTGTGAACTCCCTCTCCAGGGATGAGCCTCAGGTTAAAATAGTCATTGGTTGGCCTCTCCAAGTTCTGTGACGCCATTATACCAGCACACCTTACAGGCAGGCCACATATGTTGGAGGTTTTGTAGCTAATTGATGTCTCAGTCACACCATTGGAAGACTTGTTCAATTACAGAAGATGGCTTGTTCAGGCTTGGTATCTCCCATCGCAAGGTGTCTTTGCTAGGATCATTGTGGTAGATGCCAGGGAGTTTCTACTGCAATGCTTCGACATCACCCCCCAAATTTCAGTTGTCTCTCCTAGTACTCTCTCGCTCCATCTCCCATTCCTCTTGACCCTACCTGTCATAGATTTTTCAGGTGGATTGGGGGATCATGGGGATGAGAATTATGCTTTAAATGAGCTATTTGTGGTTTTGCTCATGCTAAGGCTGTTTAGAACACTGCTTATGAATTATGACTGTTGAGGTTTTTCTTTTATGCTGAGTATATGGGTTTTTTTTTCTTTCTAGCTACTTATTTCCTCATATTTTGTGTTGGCGGTCTAAGTTACTACAAGTTATAGATTCTCCTAATCTTGATTTCCATGTATTTAGACCCAAATATGTGTGCTCCTGAGCTTAAAACTGAGGCTTACCTTTTGTCAAAAAAGTTTATGTAATGCTATTTCTTCTCTCAGCTTTTTGTTTGGGATCTATTTTAAAATTTTCCTTCTTTCCTTTTAATCAATAAGCCCTTTTCAACTCCCAGAAAAATTAAGCAAAAACTCCAGAGCCCCCATATCTTCTACCCTACATTCATCATTTACTGAAAAATGTCATTTTTTTTCCATTCAACTTTTGCTGCTCCTGTGTGAAACAATAATTTACCTTATTTATGTGGCCTTATTTCTGGGCTAATTGTCTTCTCACTGCCATAACAACTAGACTGCTGCCATGTGTACACTGCACACTGATATGATGAGTAGTCTGCGGTTGTGATTACTCGTCCACTGTCATGATGACTAGCCCAATCTCGTGATGATTAATGCAAGAACTGGTTTACTGTAGTGATGACTAGTCCATTGTTGTCATTACACTGCTCACTGTTGTGATAACTATGCTAATGCCATGGTGACTATACCCACTCTGCATGCTGTCATGATGACTATACCCTGATGTCTATACACACTATCTTAATGACTACACCATTGCCATGATAACTATGCCCACTGATGTGATTATGGTGCCCACTGTCACGATTATCATGCCTTTATATAAGTTTGGAGTTTGCATGGTGAGTGTTCTCAAACATTCTTTTTATTCACTATTAACTTAGCCATTCTGGGTCTTTAGACTCTACATAAACTCTTGACCAGTTTGCCAGTCAAAACAAACAAATGAAAGCTTTTTTTTTTTTTTTTTTGGTTTTTCGAGACAGGGTTTCTCTGTGTAGCTTTGCGCCTTTCCTGGAGCTCACTTGGTAGCCCAGGCTGGCCTCGAACACACAGAGATCCACCTGGCTCTGCCTCCCGAGTGCTGGGATTAAAGGCGTGCGCCACCAACGCCCGGCTTACAAATGAAAGCTTTTGTGTACTTTAGTTAGTATTTCCTTGACTCTATGGATCAAGTTGGAAAGAACTGATACTTGAGAATATTAAATCTTCCTGCCTGTGTACGTGAAAAATAACTCCATATAATATTACACTCCTTGATTTCCTTCATAAAGTTTATTGTTTTGTTCTATAGAGACATGTAGTATGCTTGAGTTATACTAAAACATTTCTTTGTGCTAATGTTAAATTTTAAATTCCAGTTGTTTATTGCTAACATTTAAGAAACTTATTCAATTTGTAAAGTTACTATTTATCCTGGCAATGTGCTATAATTACTTATTAAATTCAAAGAGGAAATTTTACTTGTTGATTCTCTGATGTTTCCTGAAGTGATAATCATGTGCTCTGTGTTCAAAGACAATATTGTTTCATCTGCAATCTCTTGTTTCTTTCTCTTGTCTTACTGCTTTAGTTTGTGCTTCTAGGAGGATTTCAGATGAGACTGATGAGAGCAGATTTCCTTTCCTTGTTCTGGTAGAAGACACTGTCCAGGTTTTCACCATGAAGATGAGGTTATCCATAGGTTTCTTGAATATTTTCTTTACCAGTTTGTGGCTGTGCCCCTATTTTTATAGTTTGCTCAGTTTTTTTACTATAACTGGTTGTCAGCTTCTGCCATTTTTTTCTGTATCTATTGATATGATCATATAATTTTGATATGATCATATAACTTTCTTCTTTAGCCTATAATTAAGATTGATGACATTAATTGGTTTTCAAGTATTGAAACCACATTGCATTCCTGGAATATATTTTCTTGGTTCAAGATATATAATCTTATACATTGTTTAATTAAATTTTTAATACTCCTATAACTGGAAAAAAGCTGACAATGTTCACTGTGTCTGTTCTTCACTCCTTAGTATTCATTCTGATTAAAGACACAGTCATGATTTATTGCAATGCCCATCCTTGGCTTGATATGCACTGTAGCAGATCCTTTGAATTGCCTTTAAATGTATCAATTTTATTGCGTGTACAGTTATTTGCTTATTCATTGAAAAATAAGCTATTTTTCTCTGCTACTAGCAACTTACCTCACAATGATGATAAAACTGATACAAGTGAAGGGCAGATTTTATTCATGTAACATATATTTGGGATATTTTTTATCAGTCACTAACATCATGAAGTAGTACTTATGAGTAGCTAGTTAGTATATAGGATAATGATAGAATTTTTGTTTCAAATGCACTTTCCAATCTTATCTGCTGGTTTATAAAGTATTCTATATAGTTAAAATCAAGAAACTGAGCAAGCTGAGCAGTACTATAATATCAATATACAAAAGGCACAGTAGCCAGGAGTTTCTTTCTAGGTTTGTGTACCAAGATTTTGGTTTTTTTTTTTTTTTTTTTTTTCTGTCTTTGGTCATGCTTAAAAATGGTCTGGGGAAAATCAGCCACTGATTATGTCATTGTACATCAGTAGGCTTCTTTACTGTCCCAATGTGCCATCAATTTTGTGCACACATAATTATGGAAGCTGTAGGCCTACTGAGTTATATTATTCCAATTTCAGCTCAAGCGTGCATGAATCAAAAGCTATACTGTGTTTTCCAGCAAAGGCTAACTCATATTTTGATTTAGTTTGTTAAGTGTAAGCTTATTTTGTTCATGGCCTTCGTCTAAAATATTGCAAGTGCCTACATTACAGTCCCATTGAAAAGAAGACACTTAAGGAAGGTATAATATAATACTCTATTAGATATTCAGAAAAGTTGCCAAAATAAGCAGTTTAAGGTGCTTATTTTTAACTAATATAGGACATTTGCTATAAAATATATCATTTTCTTCAGTGACATGTCACTGGATATATCAACTACTCTCGAATGTAGGCAACATTCTCAAGAGTACTTGACCAACACAAATTGGACTCCATTTTTATGTGTGTTTTTACATGTGCATATGTACTTGTGTGGGGATGTGTGTGTGTGTTGTAAGAGGCAGAAAGAACATGAAGTTGGGTGGGTCAGAGATGGTGGAGGACCTGGGAGAAGTTGGGGGAGGGAGATGAATATGATCCAAATATATTGTGTGAAGTTCTTAAAGAATAAGTAATATCATTTAAAAATCTAGAATTTCACTTCTTTTAGTTAATCCCACATGGAGTAGGATTTTCCCACCTTTTCAAGTTCTAATATTTTATTGTACCAGAAGTCAAAGTCAGTGCAGTGAGAGGCTCAGTGGAAACACATTTGCCTCACAGCCTGATTACCTGGATTGATCTCCAAACCCATGACAGGAGGAGAGAACAACCGCCCACACCCATAAAAAGAAGCTGTCCTCTTTCCTCTACAGGTGCACTATTATCTGTGGCACACATAGAGGCATTCATAAGTATGTACATATTCGTGGGCACACACAAAAGAATGACAGGTGGTCACTTTGGGAGTATATATTTGCAAACTTGATAGATATCCAAAGACACGGATGGGTGGGTAGGCATCTCAAGAGGATTCAAGTGATACTTGACAAAAGGAACTGAGCAATCTGAAATGGGTATGATGCTTAGGGGCTTTATGGAAATCACTTATCTTCCATTTTGAATTTTCTTGTGCAGTAAATGATCAAATAAATGGGTTTTTCACATTCATAGACATCAGAATGCTATTTTAGAATTAGTGTGATAAAATTACTAGTTTAGTTGGAAGAAGCCTTCTAAATGAGGTTGGTCATTTGTGTGATTATGTATGTGTTTGTTCTTGGCTGTCTTTGGAATTAACAAGAGTATTAATTTCTATTTGTAGAAATTATTATTTTTTATTTTACTTTGAATAGTAACTTAGTGGAGAAATGGAGAAATACATTCTTAGCAGATTTTAGATTGGGTCACAAAACACATTTAATTCATCAGAGCACTTTTCATTTGATTGGATTATTTTGGTATACATGTTTTACTAACCCATTCATTTCGTGCAGGGCATATGAAGCCTACAGTCCATCTTGTTGTACTTCTGTGAGTTCTTTATATTCATCTATATATACTGTGCAGGAAGCACCATACATGCTAATATATAAATAATATTCCTCTTACATAAGACCAGGGATAACTACAGTTTAATTTACAGAAATTGTCTTGAGAATGTATATGAGAAACTTAATATATATATATATATATATATGACGTCTATGAACATTAATAAAGGCATAACTTCATAAAGAATGTAATTGCTTATTGTCGGCATCAGGTAGGTGCTTCAGTTCTTCATTTAAAGAAGACTAATGAACATTTGAACAATATCAGAAATGTTTTACTATTGTTTGTCTACTTACTGGATCATATCTACACTTGACTATATGAAAATACCGTTCCTTTGGAGACAAATGAGTTAACTCCACCTTAGAGTCCTCTGATGGTCAAGGTATTCTGACAGTGGGGCTCACAGACCAGACTGTGCAGCATGGTTTGAGAAGATGGCAGATGTTTTCTTTACTGCTGCTATCTACTAGGAAACTTAACGATCACATTTTGATTTTGAACATTTGAAATAAGAGTAGTGAGAATGAAGGAGTGGGCTTTAGTTCGGTTGAATCAGCTTAAATTTAGTCAGTGTGACTAAGAGACTTTGTATTTCATAGCATTGTTTTAAATGTTATGTCAGGTCCGGTTCTGATGTTGGAGGACAAATGTGTCTTGTGAAAAATTCTATCTGGGAACTTACTCAAACATAAAAATTGTAACTTACTTTAAAATATCTCAAACTCTGAAAGAAGTGTTGCCTTTTTATCATCTCATTACAAAGGTATAAATATTAGAAATTAGTAAATTATCCCTTATCCCCTATGGGTGACAATCTCATGAGTATCAGAAATCACCACAGGCAGACAACAGCACATTACATTGTGCTTTGATCAGAGCCAGTAACTAGTTGGAGAAGGACAGACAAGGATGTTGGAAACTCAGGTATTACTCAAGATGAAAGTCTAAAAAATTAGGAAGTTTCTGGCTTAAAAACTCAACTAGAAGAAGAAGTAGGAAGAAGCAAAATTTAAAAGCATTGTATGACCAATATTCTTTTTTTTTCTGTCATTGTTAGCCATATAGCAGAAACAATAGCAGCATAGGTTGAATACTGTAAATTCGTGGGCAAACCTTAGTGAAGTAAGCTCGCTAACTGGCCAATTCAGAGTTTACTGCCAGGAAGAAAGACTTTGGAAGTGTTAGCAATCCATCAAGGAGTCTCAGACAACATGCAGACATTCATTTTATATCTCCTGCCAACTATGACAGCTGTGTCCCTTTTTATTTTACTGTCTGCTTCAAAATTCAGAGTCAAGTATATTTTTGCTTTAGCATAGGAGTTTGTGGCACTTGGTCTTATTCTGAGGTTTTCATGCCTCCAGTCATCTGTCTGCACTCTGACCCCCCACTTACGCTTCCCTGGGAATCTAAAAAACAAACAACCACACACAAGTACATATGCATGCATACACACTAGGAAGATGGATTAAACCGGATAAAGGCTATCTTTCAATTAAATAAGGCATTATACCTAGAAAAAATAAAAACATACCAGTTACAGAATCCATGTTGTGACCTATAAATAACGATGATGATGATGATAATGCTAAACTTAGAGTCTTCATCAGATGTAGATTTAATCCTCAAAAGATAGTGTCTGCATTTGTCCAAGCCACATTACAACCAAGTATCATTATTGGCCCTGTCTTATGATAGATAAAAGAGAGTCATTGCATCATAACTAAGCTTTGGAGATGAACATCTTAATGTCACGTGATGTGGCATTGGTTCATATCTTGGACCTAATTAAATAATTGCTACACTTTCAACTTTCTCTTCTTATTTTAGGAAATAAAAACTGTGAGTCAGAAGCTCTGATTTCATCAAGCAGAGTTTTAGAACCTTGTTCTAAGATTTTGCATTTATTTATTTTCCAAATAGGCATTGCTAAAGCACACTCTGTGGTGAATCTTTTTAATTAGTGTGAATCCATGAAAGAATAATATGTTAGAATTTACTGTATTTTCTCTGTGAGTTTGAAAAATGAGTACAAAATAAATAAAGTATGTATGTGTGTGTACATGTGCATGCATGTATATCCATGTTCCTAAGTGTATATGCATGTATGTGCACCCACATGTTCATGTATGCATATGCATGTGTCAGTGTACGCATATGTGTGTTTGTGTGCACATGCATTCTCGTACTGGATATAAGATAAGTAGGGTTCTTACCTTATGAGTCTGTGTAGAAGAGATATGAGGAAAAACATGGGTTTATAGAGATAATGAACCACTTTCGGGCAAACTAACCCAAATATTATTGTGAGAAAAATGTTTTTAATAAGGGGAAGTTTACTTTAAGCTCTAAGTGGCATACATTGATTTCCTTCAGGGTAGCAAAAAATGCTGTCAATCTTCCAGAAGAATTCTAGAAGCTGTAGTTAACACAAATATAGTGAAGGTGTTTTTTTTCCGTTCAATAATATCTAATGGAAAAGCTGAAGAAGATTTCAACCTAAAGACACACATATCCAAATAAGAATATGAATGTTTTACAGTGTGACAAGGGACCTTCACCACATGAAGATTTTACTAGCAAAACAAATATGGTTGTAGTATTTAACATTTCTAGGAAACATACTCTCACTCTCCCGACCCTTAGCCTGCTCTTGCCTCCTCTTCTGCAATGATCCCAGAGCCTTAGGTGCAGGAGTTGTGTTGTAGATGCAGAGTTGGGCTCCACAACTCTGCACCCTGATTGGTTGTGAATTTCTGCTGAGAGGGAGAGTAGAAAACCTTTCCAGGGGAAAAGAACATTAATTGGTTAAGTATACCCTGAACACATACTTACAAATAACATGGTACAGACGGATCAGGTTGTATTTATATATTTAGGAACATATATTGTGTGTATATGTATAGTTAGAGAAAAAGGCCACGAATTTGAAAGAGAGTGAAGGGGCATGTATGGGAGTGTTTGGAGGAAGGAAAGGGAAGGGGAAATCATATAATTATATTATTATCTCAAAGACTAAAGGATTAACTTTTCGTATTATATAGTGAATGATGAAAGATAGAAGTGTGTTTTTCATGAGGAAATTAGGAAAGCTATATATGTGTGTGTTTTTGTGTGGGTTCAGTTAGTGTATAATTTCATATTATAGATTGCTTAGATATTAGGTCTTCAGATTTTAGCTTTATTTTTGCTTAAATAAAATAATAGAAAGTTTAGGACTTTTTTTTCCTTTATCTTTCTGACTTTATTTTTTTCTACATGGTGTGTGTGTGTGTGTGTGTGTGTGTGTGTGTGTGCGCGCGCGCGCGCTTTCCTGTGGAGGTCAAAGGACAACTATCGAAAGTCATTTCTTTTCTGCCATGTTGAACCTGGGGATTCAACTAAGGCCTTCAGGCAAGCTTGTGTCAAGTGCTTGGAGCCACATGCTGTCTTGCTGCTCAACTGTGTTCTTTTAAACAGTGTATTGTCTTCAAAATGTCAATAAAGCTATCCTCCCCTAAATACTTTTTTTTTTCTGATTCCTGACAAGTGTCTGAAATCCACCTAGCAGCTTCTGTGTTCCTTTGACTTAAGACTTTGCTAATGTGTTAAGATGTAGCAATCAGTTGGATAGAAATATTTTTTAGACAGTTGGCAGTATAATAAAAGACAGTATAATATGAAAGAGCCCTTAAGGTCAGAAGTAGCTGAGCTTTACTAGTGGAGTGTTCACGTGGAAGGTGTACATCCACTAATGGCTTCAGTTATTGCTTTAAGGAAGATAACTGTAGATACCTAAGAATTATTATAAAGAAAATGATTTAACTATGGCAATTGTCATAGTGGCTAGCATAGAGAAGTTACTTAAACATGAATGTGAGTGGCTGTCCACAATCCCTGTCTGACTAAAGCTTCAGGTTGACGTAGCAAAGAAGAGCAAACATGACGTCCGTTGGTCCCCAGAGCATGCAGAGTACCAGAGACCCATGACAGAGGAAACCTTGTGTCCCCCAGACAAATAGGCTGCTGGAGCGAGGCTCATGCTTAGATATTCAGAGTATATTTAACTAGCATATCCTCTGTTGACACCATATTTTAACTAGATACGGATTTCATTACGTATGTTTTTAACCTGTGGAAATAGAATATATTCAAAGATCACTTAACTTCTGTGTATAACATATTTCCTGTAGAAATTCTATTTTAGTACCTTTGTGGAAAAAGAAAAATACAGACAGTGTTTAAAAAGCACCAACAGTAGCACTTTGCTTGGAGAAGGCTTAACACTTTTTAAATTGCAAAGCAGTTACCACACTTTTTAGCATAAAACCTGGTCTTCAGACTCCCTAACACTCTTAAGTTTGGCCACCTGTCTCATTCTGCTAGTTAAAGATATGAAAAATGCTATGAGGCACAGGAAGGGGATGACAGTGTGGTCACACTGGGAAGAGGAACAGTTGGTCTTTGTAGTATTGACATGAAGTTTGGGTTTAAACAAAGAGCAACACACACACACACACAAAAGCAAACGTGTGTGTGTGTGTGTGTGTGTGTGTGTGTGTTTGGAGTAGAGTGTGGCAGAGTGATATAGAGACACATTATGTAATGAACAAATCAATGTAATTAATACTTAAAAAAACTTAACACGAAAACAATGCCTAACTTAACTGAACTAGCTTGTCGAGAGTTCTTTCCTTTCTCTTAAATGCTCATGGCAAAATCTGTGACTCCTTTTGTTTCTACCTAGGTGACTGGTTTCTACCTTGAATGACTATCTGTGAATATAGCCTGGCTCCTATATATAGCCTTCCATCTTCTACCTTGTTTCCCTATGTTCTTTATCTTTTCTAATTCAGACACAATAATTGTACATATGTTTGGAGTAGAGTGTGGCAGAGTGATATAGACACATAATGTAATGAACAAATAAATGTAATTAATACATCCTTCCTGTCATGCATTTATCATTTCTTTGTGATAGGAATATTAAAAAGCCTTCTTCTAGCTATTGGAAATATAAACTATAAACTATTAGAGTTTACCCCTCACTCCTTGTGCAACATAACACTAGCCTTTACCCCTTCTAAACAAGTTCCTGTCTCTTCACCTCCTTCCTATAGATTATAGCTTATAGACAGTGTGATGCTTAAAGCATATTTTTCTTCTATTTACCTTGTTATCTTAGAGGGCTAACCCTGTCAGGATTTTTTTGCATAGCAGTATCTACAGGCTCACACCTTTCGTGCCTCTCTGACATTCTCTCTCTCTCTCTCTCTCTCTCTCTCTCTCTCTCTCTCTCTCTCTCTCTGCATTTTCTCATGCATTTTCTCTGCATTAATATTGTGGCTGTTCTGTCTCTGACCCCAGATAAGTTTATTAAGGTACACAATATTTTGGGGAACACAATACCCCACATACAATAAGTATATTACAAAAAGTAGCCATGATGCAATCTAGAGTCTGGCTTTAATGCATCATCTAGTCACATTATAATAGAGTGTTTCCCTGGAGACAGATCAAGCCATTTTTTAATATGTGTAAGATCATTAACCTGTTTTAATTAATTAGATAACTATTGACTACTTATTTGAACACAGTGAATTCAGTTTGAGTATTAACCAATTTTATAAAACACACATGTCATTTTCCCTATCTTCTAATCTTTGATGAAAATTGCCTACACTGATGTCTGCTGCTCAACTGTACAATATCTTGAACTGCTTTTCATTTAAACATGTATATTTTTAAATTAAAGGCATGGAGTATTATCTTTAAATTTTTTAAAGAAAACATATCTCTTGATATATAGGAAGTATACATTTGCAGTCCCATGCATCAACAGATGGGATTACTTGAAAAAAATTATATTGCAGAGCAAACAGTTTATATATGGGAGAAAACCTTTACCAGCTGCACCTCAGACAAGAAGGTAATATTCAGAATCTACAAAGAATTGCAGAAATTGAATACCAAGGAAATAAAATTACCAATCAACAAATAGGAAAAATGAACTGAATGAATACTTTTCAAAAAAAGAAACAAAAATGGCCATTAACTATTTTTAATAGTGTTCAATATCCTTAACTGTTAGGAAAGTGCAAATTAAAACTACGTCAAGATACCACTTCTCCCTAGTGGAATGGCTATCATCAAAAAATCTGATAACAAATGCAGGAGAGCATGTGGAGAGGAATCCTTATTCACCACTGGTAGGGTTTCAAATTAATACAGCTGTTGTGCAAATAAGGTTCAATATTTCAAAAAATAAAAATAGAACTACCATATGACCCTGTTATTTTACCTCTGAGCATATACCTAGATAACTCAATATCCAACAATATAAATATATACCCCGTGTTCATTACTGATTTATTCACTATAGCAAAGAATGGAAACCAATATTTTTGTCCATCAACAGTTGAACAATGAAAATTTAGTGTATATAGGAAAATGGATGTAGTTAGAATGTATAATGTTGTTAGGTCACACAATTTCAGAAAGAAAAAAAAAACTTGTTCTCACATGTGGAATTTGGCTAATGATATATGCATATGTGTTAACAAATGTTCATGAGGACACAGTATAACATGTAGAAAATAGAAAAAGAGAGGGTAAATATTAGTAGATGATCAAGGACTGAATGCATGTATTGGACATGAATTATGAAAGAGTATAAAGATATCTTTTTGTAGTTCTACCCCTCTTATGGATGTTTTTATTTTTGGTGATGGATAAGTGTGTAAAAACATATTCAGTAGTAAAAGGATGAAATTGATTGTGAAGCTCTAAGGCTTCCATGTTGAATTAGCTACACAATATAGAAGTTCAATTAACTGTAGAACCATTGGGACTGGGTCATTTTGGCATGTGATTTTTTTTCAATTTGCTACTTTTTAAATAAGAACGCTTAAAAAGTAATTTATTTTAGAAATTATAATTTAATTGCAATGTTTCTCCTTTCTCTTTCCCCCCTCCAAATACTCCCTTATACCTCTCCTCATTCTCCTTCAAATTCACACATGTTTTTAAATATAATCTGTAAAGTCCTTATAATGCTAGATGTATGTATACTTTCAGGGCTGAGTTTTTGGCACTAAAAACAAAAAACAACTGGTGTGCTACCCTCACCCCCACAAAGAAAAAGGAAAACAAATAAAGATAGATGACAATTCTAAGATACTTCATAAGCATGCTAATTTGAACTGGAGTTACCATGTGATCTATTAATGCTACTGTTGGGTTCACATTCAAAGGAATGGGGATCAGTAGATTAAAGACTTGGATGTACCACTTGTGTTTATCACCTGCATTACTTACAGTAGCCAACATATGGAACCAACTAAGTATCTGCCAATGTGTAAATAAAGGCACAATGGAATATGTCTTTATCTATATGTGTCTCAGTCACCACAAAAATAATATATAACAACCAAAATAGTTTATGATATTGGTAGAAAATAAGGGCTGGACAAAGTTCAGTCATCTTTACTTATACTATTTCATATTTTTTATGTGACTTTGAAATTCCCAGTGTTGTAAATACATCTTTTGCCATTCTGCTATTATAGGAGAGTAAGGAATTTACACAAGTTTCGAAAGAACATATATCTGGTGATAAATGTCAAACACGCTATTGACTGGAGTATGCATTAAAGTAGAGAAAGATAAGCTATTTATTTTACATTAATTTCTTATAAGAAATTACTAATAAATAGAGTTCTGACCATTGATAGCCATTACTGAAATAAATATCAACACTGAACAAATATATATTAAAATAAACTTATTGCTACTAATTACATTTTATTATAATTTGATTATTGTACTAAGTGCATATTTCTTCACTTAAACAAAACTCTGATTTTTACTCATTGAATTGCTAATAAAATGACAAAGTTTAAGTCTTACAAAAAAGGAACACATTAAAAAAATCCTCTGTTGTTTCTGAGCCTTGTATTTCAGTTTTTCACAAGATGCATGCTTTCTGACTCACTCACAGCAGCTCTTTCTGTCCTACAAACCATTTCTTCACAGTGGGAAGCAAATCATACCGTACATCTTTATAAGTGCACTGCACGCTGTAGGGGAGGGCTGTGCATTTTCAAACTGGTGTGGGTGGATCTGCTGACATAAGGAAAACCGTACCTTTAGTATTTCGTCTCAGATGAAGAAGGGCTTTTGCTGGAGGCTGAATTTTTATGATTGCTACACTTAAACAATACACAATTACCCCTACTGATGGAAAAATAGGGGATGGTTTTCTCCTGCCCCAGCATGATGATTAATGAACAAATATATGTATAAATGTATATGTTTGTCTATCATCCATCTGTCTATCTATCTACTATTTGTCTATCTACAGATATAAAACCTTTCACATTGAAATATGTTCATCCCAATATCTGTCATTTTAAAAGTTCATTGATTCTCATACAAAAATGTATCATTTTTGATTTTTTCAAAAAAGAGAAGTAATTTCAGTTTTACAACTGTAAGAGATTAAGTATTTTAGTGTGACAAAGAAACCAACTCTGCATTTCTAATTGGTTGATTTGTCCTATTTGTTTAAGTAGCATATGTGTTCTTGCATTCATAACACCCACAGCAAAGGGCCCACTGAAAAAGAGTCCTTGATCTCAAAGAGTAAAATTTAGCTGAGAAAACTAAGTAATGAACAAGCAAGGTAATTTCAATGAGTTATTTGTGCTACCTATTTTTTTAGGTTACTTTGCGGAACACTTACTTTGGGGAGGGACATAAGTAGTGACATTAAAGCCTTTAGTGATGACTTCTGTGTGATGGCACCATGAAGGAGACTCCAAGCATAAATGAGACAGTAATGTATGTGTGTGAAGAAGGCACACTGAGAAAACTGAGTCCACAATAAAGCAAGAGAATAGTGAGAGGAAGACAGATTGTGTCAGGCATTACTTAAGGAGTATACTGGGGATTGCCATGAAGTCTTTTTGTTGGAGGTACTGATATTCATTTTGTCAGCCAGAATTTCACAAACTTCCTATCAGTTCAGCATTGAAGAGACTTGTAGGAATTATGACAATTCTTTTCTTCATTCAATACCATTATGAAGTTTGCCCCTAAAATATTAGGAACATTAGGCATTACTTGGTCTTGTTCTAAAAAGCAACAACTATATTTATTTAATTATTTTTGCATATACGGATGTGTGTGGGTGTGTGCATACCTTGTGGCCCCCTTAGAGGCTAGAAAATAATTTTGAGAAAGCCATTTCTTTCCTTTCAACCCGTGGGTTCTAGAGATCAGTGCAAATTGTCAGGCTTAGTAATCATCTTTACCTACTGACCTAGCTTGCTGTCGCTAATTTAAATATTTAGTAGGCTAATCTGATGTGATTTTCTCATTCTAGTAATTGATACAAAAATCTCTGATATGTAGCAATGATAAAAGCCTGTATATGATACAGCAGTTTTACACTTTCTGTCTGACGGTTGACTCATCATTCCCTGTGGGGCCATATGCCTCTCTTTCACTTAGAATGCCATAAATTTTAGTACATAAAATACTTTTAGCTGTAGTAAAAAGTTCATTGTTTGTGTGAACATGTGAAAACACATGTTTTGCCATGTAACTCTTGCTTATTTGTAAGTAAAAAGTATTAACAGAATTCATTGTGTTTTATTGCAAGATTAAACTACTTAATGACTTTATTATTATCTGTTAGTCATTATGACAAGGTAATTTTACTAAATAAAGGGAAACATGACTAGAGTAATATGTGTAGCATTAATTTGTACAGAAAAATGAAGAAAGACAGAAACTGAAAACTGAATGTGTAAGATGTATATTCTTTTATCGCAACCCACCTCCAAATTTAGTGGCTTATAAGTCTAACGAAGGAACTGTGATTTTTATGCATCATGTGATGACCCTATTGGTCTTTCCAACATTCTCTCATTAGAATGGTAAAATAGGTGGATTAGCCACCATTGCCACATCCTATACTGTACACTCAAGGAAGGTATTCAGGAAAGTCAGAGAATGCTCTCAGGATACCAAGAGGATGAAAATGCAACGTTGTTGGAAATGGAAGGATATCATTTCCACTTTTATTTTGGTAGGGGATATGAACATGTGTGGTCACATTTAGTATCAAGTTATTCTAAGTTTAAGAGTAGAGCTAAGGAAGCAAACAGAAGGTTGAAAAAGAGTTGGGGAAGCAAAGAGGATGAGGTGAGGAAGTGAAAAATGATGCTTGGGAATTCCAAAGTGAAGGCTGCTAATAGGCCTTCTGTGTTTTATCCTGAAGTTGCTCAGGGAATGTCAGTCACTCACATGGGTTTCAGGAAAGTCTTTGATGTTTTAGAGACTCTGGATATTGGCCAAGAGAAGAAGAAAACATGCAGTAAAGCAAAGAGGGCAGGAGGTTAGAAAAGTTTTGGGGGGAGACAGGAATGAATTAGAGAACTGAGAATAAACCCAGTCTAATTTTTTCCCAATCATAGACAAATGAAAGCATTTGTTAATCAGCAGAGTGCAGAAGATCAGCATTTCCTTGGTTCAGAGGGGCAACCTGGCATAAGTGCACTTTGTATGTGACATCAAACAGTGCCAATTTTGAAGCAGGTCTTTGAAGAATGATGATTTTTTTGTCTAGTGTACATAGTTTGAGGGTGTACTGTGATTCTTTTGGCTAATGCATGACTATGTAGAAGTGTTGCTGATGATGGTTTAGTTTAAGAAAAGCATTCAAATAGAATCTGATAGTTTAATTATTGGCTGGAAAAGGGTTGTAAAAGCAAAATCACTTAGTAGTGAGGCAGAAGAAGATTAGAATCCCATTGTTTAAATCGTAGAAGACAGAAAGAGTGAAAAATAACTCCTGTCTGTGCAACTTGGCAGACAGAATATATGACTGCATACAGATCTTTGGTTGTGATTTCTGTTCATGTGATATGTGACTCATCTGCCTACTCCGCTACATTGGTCAGATGAACTTGCAAGGACAAGCAGCTCCTTGTGGGTTTATGGACATAACGCATGGATGAAAGTTTTATGTAGGGTCTGTTTAATGTACAACTTAGGGTCTGTGTTATTTTATTTCTTATAGATAACATTATGCTTTCAGTTACTGAGTACCTCACTTGAAATCCTGTGATGCATTCAACCAGAACAAAATTCATAAGAGTTACGTGGTACACATTTTAACCTTTGCACTGTGTACTCACTTTTATACAACATAACATATTTCATGGTCTCTGTGTACAAAACTAGGGAAGCATGGGCTTTGGGCATGCAAGTTTTTAGCCAAGTTTTACCATTCACCATGCTTGCATACTCCAGATGAGACAGTGGTATTTTTCTGTCATCAGAAGCCTTAGGCAAGTACTCAACAGTTTCTGTTGTCATTTTTTTTTAAACCTGGAATTCCTGTTCTAACTCTTATTTTCTGGAAATAGTTTTACATAAAGAAGAAAATTAACATATTCAAATTTCAACCTAGTATGGGAGTACACAGAGGTGTCCTCTTTTCCTCCCAACTTTAGAGGAACTGTAATTGTTTGTATTTTTATAGAGCTTCAGAGTGCTGTAAACATGTTCTAAAAATAAGGTGAAATTATTTTCCTGTTTTGATGAGTAATTCATCTGATCAAAGTTATTATTGCTCATGTTTTGGCATTGCCTGATCTAAAAGCCAGCATTCATTAATGCTGTTAATGTATTCGCTTTGTGCAGGACTTCTTGATCTCACAGGTCACATTGCTTGTCACAGAGTGATTGTCACTATCAGGTAGCTTGGTGAACAGGTCTACTGGTTAGTTAGAATAGTTGGTTATCATGGTTAGTTGGTTAATGTTGTCCTTTCTTAGAAATATTAAGCTGATGGTACATTACTGTGGGAAAAAGCATGTGCCACTTAGTTAAAATATTCCTTTTCCCCAGATCAAAGCAGTTACAAGGTTTCTGAGGTTCTTTTTGGAAGAAATTTGCTTGCTGAATTACAGTCTGGGTTGTACTAGTCGTTCTTTGTCTGAGTGAATTGTCTACAGTACTCATACCTAGTTATGTGTGATAACTTCAGGAACAAAACCTCAAAATGGAACTCCAAAGCTGTAGGAGAGTTTCTAATTTTTTTTTTAAGTTTTACAGATTCAGGAGACTTCCTTGTAGTCAGTGCAAGTCTCATTTTGATTTAGTATTTGATTTAGTAGTGCAGGCTAATCCATGCCACTGAGTTGGTTTCCTTCCAAGAGCTGAATGTACACTAGGCTAACACATCTAAATGCTATGCACCAGTGTAGCTGACGTTACCTCACATGCCACTAAAACTGGAAGCAAAATTTCTTTTACTCGTTTTGAGTTTTCTATCTCAACCATGTTTGTACCTCTGACAGAATACTGCCATATTTTGTTAATATTTTTTATATAAAACCATATTGTTTTAGTCATTTGAGTAGTGAAAAAAGAATTGAGAAATGAGCAGAACTTATTTATTCTAGAATAGTAATTTTAAATATTTTTGTTTGTTTTGAGTCCTGTCTGCCTTTGTAGACTAGGCTGAACTATACTTGAAATCCTCTGCCTCATCCTCCTGAATGCTGAAATTACAGCTCATACCTCTATGCCTGTATTCAAAATAGGTTTGTTATGTAAACATACTTTATAATTTAAGGTTCATCTGTTCTGTATTCTTGTATAATCTTCCAGAAGAAAACTAACAGCTCTGGATAAACAAATTTAAATTTTTTCTTCTCGATTCTAGAGGAAGTCACAAAAGTGGAGACAATCCAGGATAGACAAACAAGCAAGAAATATGTGCAAAGATGCCATAATCATAATGAATTCTACTACTTTGTATGCTATTTAAAAAGAAGGGTTCCAGGAAATGGTTAAGTAGGTAAAGCTGTTTACTGCATAAGCCAAGGTACCGGACTTAGATCCTAGGAACCCACAGAAAGGTGACTGGAAACAACCAACCACATGAAGTTGTCCTCCTGATCTCCTGTGACACATGTGGCCAAACACACACCTCATGCGTTTGCACATGTGTGTGCATGAACATGTATGAACACACACACACAGAGAGAGAGAGAGAGAGAGAGATAGATGGAGAGAGAGAGATAGAGAGATTGAGAGAGAGAGAGAGAGAATGAATAAGTAAAATTATTTTGCGTTTTGGAAAGATGAAAACATTGATTTATTTTACAACAGACTTACAACTCATCACTTTGATGATCCTTTATCTTACCCTATAACATGTTCCAACAGCCTCTCCTCATTGCTTTCTGTAAGCATCTAAAATCTTTATTATTTTCTCCATGGCACCTTGCTGAATTCACATTTGCAGGGGACAGCAACTAGTATTCACCCTGCATCACCAAAGGAACATGCATATAACATAGCTGTCAGTGTACAGTATGGTTGGTGCTCAAAAACCTATGCTAAATTAAGATTCTCTGTGTTCCATTTTGACTTGACATCAAATATTCTGACAGCCTGTATTATTTGAAAAACCTGTGAAGAATGACTTGTGCTGTGGTTTGACATAGCTCTGTAGTCTCTCAGACTTTTAAAAGATATTTTGTACTGCATATCCTTGCATGCTGAAAGAAAGTGATAGCAATAACACCGTGTAATTTTGGTATCACTAAATTTAAAATTTGTGTTAAAGTTGCCCATTAAGTCAGGGAAAACTTACTGGATGACAACTTTTTTTCTCAGTGTTTGAAAATGGCTTTTATAAAAAGCTTTCAGACAGGCGCTTAATTGAAAGCTGCCTTTTAGCTGCAGTGATGGATTTATTCAAATTTAGATACATGTGCCTATTCTTTTCTGTGATCTTAAAGGTAGACACATGTCTATGATGTTTTAGATGTGGGTTGGCTGGGGTTGTGGTTGTGGACCCCAAGCCCTCCTGCTTATGGTTTTAGATGCATTTTTTTTGTTGTTGTTGTTCTCATCAGCCTGAGACTGTAATGAAAGGAAGGTACTAGAATCTGAGAGAAGGTGCAGGAACCATTTCTGTTACATCCCAAAAGAACCCTGTAGTTTTTAACTCACCACGAATTAAGCATATAGTATGAGAATACTATCCTGTGATAATCGTACACAGTTTAAAGTGGGAGAAGATAAGTATAGGAGTGAATCCTACATGACTGTAAATCACACACCTCAGTTCCTGCAAGTTTAAATTTCCATTCTCTTCTTTGCATTGCCGTCTCAAACAGCACTCATTTGCCCTTCGACAGAGCAGCAAACCAGCCAGTTGACCTGAAAATGTAATTAACAATGTCCTGGCCTGAGTTACCTGACAAAGGAACAGGTGAGGACAAACTTACTTATACAATCAATTCCAGTTATAAATTAATATATTTTTATAGCACAGATTTGCAAAGAATGTAGAGGTAATATTCCATTTCTCACATAGCGAAACTTCTGAAGGCAAACAAAATCGATAACCTTTTGAAGTCCATTTCTGGGCAAGAGGTTAATGGGCTTAAATGAACAACTCCTGCCTCCTTATTCCAAGCATGTGTTTCATTTTATTACTAGGAAGGACTAGAATACTGAATTCAGCAGAATATTCAGGTGTGTGTAAGTGCTTTGAGTTCCAGGTAGTCATGTTTTTGTGCCTAAGTACTGTTACTGGGTCCTAAAGACTCCTTCATGGGAGGGAGTGGGAAGGCATGGTGTCAACAACACAGGCACCTGGAATCAGGTGAAGGCAAACAGTGGACTTGTTTTCAGTAATGGGGAAGGCCTTAATACCTCCTCCCAGCACCCAGGCTGTGTCCTGATCTGGTGACATTGTGTGGTCATCCCTCATTGGCTGGGCACAATCAGGACCTCTGACAGCACCTGTTGCTAGGCCCTCAGGCAGACTCCAGATTGGCTCATAAAAAAGTATGTTATGTGCATGCCTTGGCAACTGGTTTGAGCCAATTTCCTCGACCCTATGGGCCTGTCCTACTACAAAGTATGAATCCGTAATTATCCTGATTTGATTTACTGCTATTAAAGTGTAATGAAAAAAGATCAAACAAACAAACCACCAGTGCTTGTCTCAGCTTCTGACTGAATTTCTTCTTCCTTGGATTTTTCTGACTCGTTTTGTTTCTGATGGAACACCTGGACAGATCCTTTTCAGTTAAAACAGTTGACTGACTGATGAAATATCCTCTGTGCATAATGATATTATGAGACAAACAGAAGAAGACAGGATGATGTTTTTCCATATGATCCAATGGTCAAGTTTAGCAGGTGATATAAGCTTATGGAGTAACAGATGGATTGACCCTAATAGTGGTGAACATCAGAACATCATTTTTTTCTATTATACTGACAGTCTAGTAATGGTCTATTCTCCTGGTTCTTATCTTTTATGAGATGTATTTGAACTATGTTTTAGTGGAGAAGAATCCAAAGATGACTGTAGCTTTTTAATTCTAGTGTGGTAAAATATAGGGAATACACTGTTAATTATACCTATTTGTAGAAATATAGACTCAATGGCAGTGTGTTCACTATTAGTTCATAAAATTAAAGGATTTCTGTACAGCAAAGGAAAGTATCAACAAACTGAAGAGACAGCCCACAGAATATGATAAAATCTTTGTCAACTGTATATCCAATAGAGGATTAGTATCTAGAATATACAAAAAATGTATAAAACTAAACACCAAGAAAACAACCCAAATAATAAATGGGTCATGGAACTGAATGAAAAGTTCTCAAAACAAGAATGCATTTCTTAAATGTGAAAACAGTCTATAAATTTATTTTAATAAAATGTCACTTTTTTTAACTGCTTACTTATGAAATTTAACCTTCAATGGGAAATTATTGTTCTCTCAAGTTTTATAGTGTACATGCTCCAGGAAAAGTTGAGCAGACTTTCTCATGGAACCTTCTGGAGTCAGTGACTTTGGTGGTGTTTTCGGTGCAGAAATGCAATGAGTCAATAATGCCTTGGCATGAGCCTTTTATTTCATTAGGCACCACTTAATGCAAAGCAGGGCTCTTACAGAATTGGCTGAGGTACTGGCATGTATTGGTTATGGATACCAGTTGGTGACCTGGACTCGAGTCAGGCCTATGAGTTACTTCCTTTTAGAAACTAAGGAAGCTGCCTCAACTCTATCTAATGCCTCTACCCACTGAAAAGAGGAATACAAACTACTCACCTTGTAGCAACAATTTGAAGAATCAGCAATCTTATTTGTCAGGTTACCTCACAGTGTCCATATTAGTTCTTGGTGTCAGTAGTAGTGTTTTTATAGGGGAATAGAGTAAGGGAGAATGAACTACAAATTTCTAGGCATTGTAAGAGATGATGAAAGTGGAGCTGGATAGTGATCAAAATCAAATTTCCCAATGATTCCCAACCTTAGAAACATCAAAGAGATTTATAAATAAGGACATGTCATTAAAAACACCTTTCAAGGATGACTCAGAAATACTTTCTGAGGATGATGAGGTGAGCAGTCATCTCTTTTCACATTAAAGTTATTAGGGAGAATTGGTTGATTAAATTCTTAACTATATTCTTTTTATTTAACTTTTAGATGAATTTTTATCAAAAAACAACGTACAACTACATGCATATACTGTAAATGTCTTGGTTCATGAATTTTGAGAAATACAAACACCTACATAACCACTTTCTTCATCAAAATATGACATACTTTCATCATCAAACTGTGTATTTTCCTTTATAGCCAGGCTCCGTGCCCCAACCATAGCAACAGCTAAGCAACTTTTTGGCTTTATAGGTTAGCTCTCTGTGTTCTAAATGGTGTGACATAAAATGCTATTTTTAAAATGTGTCTTATTTCATTTGATGTAAGTATTCACTTAAAGTCAAGTTTGAGCCTATAGAAATATATATTTCTCTATATAAATTATACATATATACATATATTAATGTATACATATATAATAACACACATATTATATATATATATTAACTCAAGCAAATTGTCTGTAGCTTTAGTGAAAGCTTTGAAAAGTAACAAATAGTAGAGAAATTGACTCATGGGGCAGTGATCATTTTTGCCCACACAATTTTGCGGGTGTGGGCACTGCCTCTGTGACTCACTTCAGGTGGTAAGTATTTAAGATACATGGCTGAGGGTGGATCCCTCAGCATAATTAATGCTTCCTGCTTTATTATGCTGTCATATCCTTGAGTCAGTCCTTCATGTAAGCATTCACATGGGTTCAGATTTTTTGTGAGTTTCTCTCTTTTTCATTCCTCAGAATATAGCGATTTTTAATTTTTTTTTTTATTTTTGTCTAGTGTTGGGGACCAGCCCAAACTAAATGTTTGAAATGGGCTAATGGTCTTTTGACTAATTGCTAATTCCTGCATTAGGCCCTTCCTGTGTCTAGAATCGTCATGTTTCCACAGGAGGCACAGTTGTGCTAATCACATTCAGAAATAGCAGAGAAACTAAAGTTATGGTCTGTATTCTAGAAAATAATGTATGTGTCCAAATGGAATCTGTAAAAGAAGCAGGGAACTCAGCCACATTTTGAAAGTGGGTAAGATTCCAGTTGTATGGAGCCTGAAGCAATCTTATTTAAAGAAAGATGGCTAAAATAAAGACAAGGAGGTTGGAGGGATGCAGAGGAAATGGGGAGGCAAGCATAGCAATGCTATACTATAATTACCTGATACAGTAGAAGTGACTTACGAATAAAGGCTCTGTTTTACTCTGCTCTGTCCGCAGCATCTGGTGCCGTGCTGGCATCTCAGGATGTACATAATGTTTACTAATGGGAGAACTGAAGAGATGAATGAAATCTCCTGACCAGACTATTAGAAAGATGTAGCCATTGATCAACTCTACCCACACAGTTAAAAACAACAACCACGCCATTGTTTAAATTATGAGCGTGATTGAATGACTCCTGAGAATACAAAGACCCCTTAAGACTTTCTCTCATTGCCCTTCTGAGCCCTGAGTCTAAACCTTTGTTTCCTAAGAATGACTGAGACCCTCCCTTTCTCAGCCTAAAACTCACTTATCTGTTATACCTTTCAATTGTGAACATTGCTATGGTCCTTTAGAGGACTCTGTAGGAGAATTTTTCCTTTTAGGGGAAACTGAATTTGTTATCAGCATTTGCAGGAGAAACACTATATGTTCCAGTGCTTCATGATGGAATCTGAGTGTAGGAATCAGAATCAGAAAATTGTTACTTAAGTGGGAGCAAGCTTTACTTTGAGCGTTAATTGTACTTTATACAGGACTATTGATTACAGTACACAGTGCATCTGAATTCCCTTTGGAGGGAAGAAATACATTGATTTTTGTTATTCTGAATAGCTTATGAATTCTATTATTTTTTTCTACTTTATGAATTTGAACACATTGGGACTAAATTATGCTTGGATTTGATTTTAAGTGGCAAACTGTTCTACAAGAAGTGCTTTGCGGTACCTCAATTCTGAGATGATCTAGCAGGGTCTTAACTAAACTTCTGCCTCAGCCTGGCACAACTTTGCAGATAGTTCAATTCCTGCCAAACTTTAACAAACAAGTGTGAGAGTGTGAATGGCAGACACCCAACCCCAGCAGTTAGCCATAGGAGTTCTTCACACCAGGGATTAGCAGTTTTCCTTTGCCACAAAGACAAGTCCAGATAGTCTGCTGTGTAAAACTGGCAGTAAAATTTAATGCAATTTCACAAAAGAAAGCAATTTTTAGGACTTATCCAGCTTCTGTTCATTGCCAATATAATGATGAAATATCCTGTCTTGATCCAAAATTAGGCTATAATTTTGTTAAAGAGCGGTTTTCCCCAACGATTCATCATTATTTCTTGATTAGTCATCATACTTAAAAATTTTGCTTGGTGAAGTCAATGGAAAATTTCCTTCTCTTGAGTTTAGTTAGCCAATAAATACATTACAAAACATCATATAATATTATTTTATTCTAGTTTTTCTAATGTAATGTGTATGAAAATATCTTGGCCTTGCTAATGTATAGCATCCCATTAGTATTTTAATAAAGCAATCAAATTAAAATACACTTCCATCTACTGAGATTTTAAAAAAATAATTAGTTATAGCAAGTATCATTATCACTTGTACTCCACGTGTCTCCACTTCTCTTTGATAGCACTTTCACTATGTCTAGAATGAATCTAACCTTATTAAACTCTAACGAATTCCTTAAGATCTTGTTTACAACTAAAATGCATATAGATAGAAAAGAAATAAATTTATCTATCTTTGTCAGCAATTTTGTTTATAGAAAACTCTTAATAATATGCACATACACATGCAAAATATGAAAATCAATAAGTTAGCAAGATTTAAGAGTATAAATATCATCTGTGTTTCTATGTCTGGTCAGTGAACAACTGAAAAATGAAATGAAGAAAGTAATTTAATTTATAATACTTTGAAAAGTACCTAGGAATATTCTAATGATATAAGTGAAGATATGTACACCAAAAAACTATAAAATGTTATTAAGTAAACTACAGAAGAAATAAATAAACATATGGAAATATTTTACATTCATACTTTGAGAAATTTAAAACTGGTAGGCATATTAAATTGATGGATTTAATGGTTAAAAATGACTTATTTTGCAAAATGTTAAACTTCTTGTCACTATTTTATTATTATTATTGTTGTTATTATTACTGTTATTAGCCCACCAAATCCAGTTAGAGCTGACCATGCATGAATAACCTGGGAACATCCACAGGGGCCTGGAACTTACCTGGTATCACATTCCCTAAGGGATGTTACTGTATCTCTTACAAGCTTTCATCTACCAGTATCTTCTCAGCTAGGATGTTGGGTTCGTGAGTCGTTTATGGTGTTGGAGAGAGAGAGGTAGTGCTGGGTGATAAGTTCAAAGTGCATTGTGTATACATATGAAAATCCAAAGAATGAAGTTAAAATATTAAATAAGAAATATTATTCCCTGAGATAAATTGTCAAACTGACTCTGAATTCAAAATTAAATCATTGGGTATGTAACAGTTAAAACAATCAAAATAAAAAAAAAACTAATAATTGAGGACTCATAGTGCCTGATGTTAACTTTACCACAAAACTATACTAATCATGATGATATGATAGTAAACATAAATCAGTGGAATGAAATATGGCAATGTATTTGCATATTATTAGTACATTTGTTTTTAATGATTTTGTTGACAAGGGTTCTAAGAAATTATATGAAGAAACATAAGTGTTTTGAACTAATGATGCTGGAACAACTGGATAAGCATATGAAACAGAATGATATTAGACCTCTATCTCTACAGGTCATTCACCTGACTCTGTCCCAAGCATGTCAACACACAAAAGGGACCAAGAAGAGGTCATGGTCTTGAAGGGAAAGGGAGGATTTCAGAAGTTGAAAGGGGACAAAAGTGGAGTGGAAATGATGTAAATATAACATTCATATATAAAAATTCTCAAACATATATTTATTCTCGTTTTTATTCAAAAACTGATTTTTTAATTCAGTATATTCTGAGTATGGTTATTTTTATAAAAGGGGGATGGAAAAAGCTATTTTGAAATATCATCATTGCTGACTGGGGATAGAAAGTTCATCCTAAGTTCAAGAAATCTTGGGCCATGCTACAGGCTTGTAGATGTAAGTCTTTCCAGGTTCTTTTGGGTTTTATTACTTGTCTCCCTGTGCAAAAAAATGCCAATGTCAGACTATTCACAGGGTGGGGATTGTCCCTCTTTTTTGAGGGATACCTGTCCTGTTCTTTGATTTCCCTTTGCCTGGTGTTTTAATTTTTGGTACTCTTTGGGAGAGGTGAACTCACTGTCCAAAGTGGGCTGGTATGGGTTCCACTAAACGGTGGCTGTTCTGTGTGTTCACTTTAGTAGTCATCTATATTTTTAAGTGCCAATATTTAATAAGTATAAGTGTCCATATAGTTGCTGTTTCTGCATTTAAAGATAACTGGAGACAATTGAAATTCTATTGTCAACCATGAGGGGCAGAGTCTAAATATATCCGTTTTTATTAAGGTATAAGTTTTACAGTAAGGGCTGGATTGAACTTCGTACACAAGAAGTGTGTGCAAAATTCATTCCTGATATGTAATCATTTTATATTGTTTCACATAATGAAGGTCTACTTTTAGTGTATCGTGTTGCTAACTTTAATTGTAGGACTAAAACGTGATCGAAAGCCAAAGAAAAGGATGTATTCGAATAGATATTTCTTAAAGGAAAATCTAGTATTAATACACACTTGAAAAGATGTCCAACATCATTAATTATCAAGATCAAGAGCAAAACTACAATGAGGTCACACTTTACACAGTAAGAAGGATTGAAAAAGATGAACAATAGCAAGTGCTGCTGTGTTGATAAGGCTAGAAGACCCTGGAGCTCTGACACATTGTGATGGGAATATAAAGTGGTTAAGCCAATTTGAAAAGTGCTAATGTGTGGGCTCTTTTTTTGTGTAAATGTTACATGTGTGTATGTGTCTATACATAGAGAGGAAGTAAGGGTAAACAAAAGGATTTCGAGGGAGGAAGAGGAAGGGGAAAGTTAGGTAATTACAGTTTTAATCCAAAAATAAAAGAAAAATGAAAAAAGAGTAATGTAAAATGTAGAACAAAAGAGTAAAATGTTAAATAGTGCCATCTAATGACCCAATGATACCAATTCTTGGTATATACTTAAAATGATAGAAATAGATGTATAGAAAATCTTGCATATGGATGTTCAGGGCAGTATTATTTATGGTGCGTTAAGAATGCAAACAACCCAAATGTGAGCCAGTGTATTAATGGATAAATAAAAATATACCAGGATCATACAAAGACCTTGGAGACATTCAATTAGAAAGAAAATCTGAACAGCCAGACCACACTGGAGAGCATGCACTCCCACTTTGCTTTCCAGCTGTAGACTGACGCTTCGCAAGATCATTTTACAAAATACCTAGTTTCACAGACATACAAATATTTTGAGTCGATATCGGTATCTGGAAATAAAGGCAGCTTTAGAAATAGCATTAGGAGGCAGACAAAATGATAAATTAAATCTAACTGATCGCAAAAGTGGTCAGAAAGGAGCAAACTAAGGTTGTGAAATGAGTTGTATTAAGTGCAGACTGATGCTGGTACTTAATCACAGATGACACTTCATTGGGTAATAAATTCAAAGTTAAAAAAGGGCTTTGTAGCTGGAAAGCTTCTCTCCAGGTCCGCCAAGTCCCCACAGTCCCATAGCCCACTTATAAAATAAACACACAGACACTTATATTATTTAAACTGTTGGGCCATTAGCTCAGGCCTACTATTGTCTAGCTCTTAAACTTAACTCAGCCCATTTCTGTTAATCTATATGTCTCCACATGTTCCGTGGCTTTACCTGTAGCCTTTACATGTTGCTCACTGGATGGCAGGCTGGTGTCTCCTCTAGACTTCCACCTCCCAGCTTCTCCTCTCTGTTTGTCCTGCCTATCATATAATTCCTGCCTGGCTACTGGCCAATTCGCGTATTATTTATTCACAACATATAGGACATCCCACAGCAGGGCTTAATTTAAAGTCAATGTTATTAAGAATAATGTAATAGTTCTGGATTGCATCGATCTAATCTAACCTCTTACTATTCTGCTAATTAAATTTACCTTGCAGACTTAAAAACTATGTGGTCCAGGTTGAACATATTTTAACTTTCCCTAGCTGGAGGGATTGGTACTAATATGGCCAGTGGTAGTTCTTCCCAGACCTACCAGGAGCAATGAATGGGGACATTGTCACTTGTTCTTTACGTGCTGATAAGACACTGACATGACTGAAATCCTGGATGAGGGAAGACCAACAGTTGAATGTTCTGTCACATACAAATGTGACTATAGATAATGATAATATACCTTATATTTTTCTAAAAGCTAAAAGAAATAAATTGAATGTTCTGACAGCAAAGGATTGATTAATTTTTGAAGTCATATACATTCTTACCTTAGTTTTCATAGCCAATATATTGGAGCATCACATGGAACCAAATATGCCAATTCAATTTGTTAAAAGCTATAAACAACCAATAGAACAATGTACATATGGATGCCCTATAGAGGATAAGATGACATATTAAAAAGGGAGAGAGATTGAGACTCAATGTGAAGGAAAAATGAGTGAAAATAACTTGTTAGATAGTTGTGCTGGTCATGAGAACCAATCAAGTTCATCTCTTTAACTGCTGCCAGCTGGCAATAGGTTTATCCTTTTCATACAAATATCTGTTTTAATTACATTAAAACTATGTAGCTATCTTTAACATCTCTGATTTCCCTAAGCACCGTTTGCATTCTTGTTTAATTCTTATATCATCTATTGAGTTGCCTATTGTTGTTTCCATTTCATAGGCAAAGAAAATGAAATATGAAATACAGATTTAAGTAATTTGCCCAAATTCAGGTAGCTGTGGTCAGTGGGCAAGCAGAATTTTAGGCCCAGGTTAAAAGGTCCTTGGTAACCTGCTGTTGTCCTGGAACCTGATTGGTAGATACCACTGAGAGGATATTGGTAACATATATCTAGATATTTCAAACATTATTGTGTCTTATATTAGAAACAGTCGCATAGGATATTTTTATTGATTACTAAAATACCTGAGATAAACATTAAAGATTCTATATACATAATTGATCATATTCAATCATGGTAAAATATCCCTGTATAAATATGCATCTCTGAAAGTATTTTAGAGTCTGGGGTATAGTATATGTGATAAGGTACATTCAAAGGGAAATAACATTTAACTTAAATGGAGAAGTAGGATTTAGAAAATGCTTACAAAGCTTTTCTTTAAAAAATCCATATTTGTTTACTGAGTCACTTCATTTATGCTTCTTCCTTTTCCCACTCTTACTCCTCCTATGTCCCCACTCCTCAAATTAATGATCTCTTCTTTAATTATCGTTTTATACATATGGGTGCAGTGCATTTACATTTGCCTGAAAACACACATACACACACAACCTGCTGAGTTCATTTATTGCAACTCTTTTATCGATGTCTTTAAGATTGAACTTAATGTTGAATCACCAGGGCTCTCACCTTTCATGAAGGCTGGTTCTGTCTCTTTCATCAGCCTTGTATCACCTGGAGTTCATCTAGGAAGGGCACCCTGTAAGATTTCCTCCATCTGGTTTGCCATGGCACCCGCCGTCATTATCATACCCATGTTGCATAGGCTACTGTAGTTTCTGAGATTCTACAGAGGCAGCTTCTCTGTCGTATATAGAAGTCACTGTCTTGCAGAAGACATCCTAGTGCTCTGGCTCTTATAATCTTTCTGCCCTCTCTTTCATGATGCTTCTTCGGCCTTAGGTATAGAAGTTGCATTGTATATGTATCAGTTGTCTATAGCCTGTTGTTTTGTGCATTTTGACCTGTTGTGGATTTCTGTAATAGTCTTTATATACTGAAAAATAGAAACCTGCTGCCATACTGAGGGGTGAGAGCTGCACTTATCTGTGGGTATAAGGACAAGTTTTTGTTTTTGTTTTTAATGGAATTAGAAACTATATTGGTTTAGGGAAGTGGTAATAGTAGGTTCTCTTTTAGGTTCCATACCTCACCAGGCATGGGTTGGTAGCTGGGTTCACAATGCCTACTTTACCAGGCATGAATTTTCTTCTGTTGAATATGCCAACTGGAGAGCTTTTGGCTAACCCCAAGATATAACTGTCACTATTGTACCATTGAGGCTATCTTGACAGGCTGGTCATTGTTGTAGTCCATAGACTTTACAGGACTAGCTAGGACTGTTAATTACTTATCTCCCTAGGCATCATGGATTCTATGAGATCTGGTCCTCAGAGTCCCATGTTAGTTCTCTCAAGTCCTTTGCCCAAAAGTGTGACATCTTTGGCAGTTTTATTTTCTTTGTTTGTCTTCAGCCTCTGTGAGAAAACCCAAACAATGGAATAGCCTATTTTGTTTTGAAGTGCCTTGGATTCCCCTGACCAGCAACTCAATGGAGGGTGATTCCTGTTCCTGATACTGGAGTTGTGGAGTTTCGTTAATAGTTAATAATAGCTATAATAGTTATAATAGCGCTTGGGTGGAGCATTATTACCCTAAATGGCATTATTTCACACACACACACACACACACACACACACACACACACACACTCATATGTATGTATTTTAAGTAAAAAGAAAATAATTTTCCAATATGGCTTTTTCAAATATTCTTAGTGGTATCTATCCCTTCCTCTCCCTCTCCCTCTGTATCTATTACCTTCCCTCTCTACTCCCAGCAAAATAATCCTTTTTCCCCCCTTCATGGTACCTATTTCTCACTATACTCCTCTCTAGAGATCCTTCCCCCACTGTGGTCCTTAAATAGAACATCATCAAAAGCTTCTTTACAGAAAAAGAAACAACCAACTGAGTAAAGAGAAAGCCTGCAGAGTGAGAAGGGGATCTTTGCCAGCTATACATCTGCTAAAGGATTAATATCCAGAATATTTAAATAACTCAAAAATAACACAAAGTCTCTAGCAAACCAATGACCCAATTTGAAAAAGGTCTATGGATCTGAGCAGAGAGTTCTCAAGAGAAGATAGAAATCACCAAGAAACCCCTTTACAAAAAGTGATGAGTGCCGGACGGTGGTGGCGCACGCCTTTAATCCCAGCACTCGGGAAGCAGAGGCAGGTGGATCTCTGTGAGTTCGAGGCCAGCCTGGTCTCCACAGCGAGTTCCAGGAAAGGTGCAAAGCTACACAGAGAAACCCTGTCTCAAAAAACCAAAAAAAAAAAAAAAAAGTGACGAGTACCTTTAGCAAT
The DNA here is from genome assembly GCA_902168425.1 of Peromyscus attwateri. NCBI lineage: Eukaryota > Metazoa > Chordata > Mammalia > Rodentia > Cricetidae > Peromyscus > Peromyscus attwateri. The sequence goes on from CABHPP010141096.1 coordinate 45,540, forward strand.
TAGAGTTATACAAATTAAAGTACTTAACAGCTTTTGTCTTAACCCAGGTCATAATGACCAACATCCAGAAAAGTACTGACAATAATTGCTGGCCGAGATGTCTGGAGAGGACCCTCACTGTGGATGGGATGACACTCTGGTGCAGGCACTATAAAAATCAGTGGAGAGAATTGTAAAAAAGCAATACCTAAAAATAGATTTGCAATATGACCACTCCTTGACATATACCTAAAGATATCAACATCCTAATTTACAGGTACTTTGTCAGCTGTATTCATTGCTGCTCTCCTCCCAATCCCAGTAAAAACCTAGATGCCCTTCAACTGTGGAATGGAGAATGCAAATTTGCTTCATATACAAACTAGAATTCTATTCAACTCATGAAAATTGCAAATAATTGGATGAAACTAGAAAATACTATGCCAAGTGTGGTAACCCAGACCCATGAAGACAAATGCTACATGCTGTCTGTTATTTGAGTGAAGTTTTGGTATGAATACGTGTCTGTCATTCAGGCTGACGAGGCAGGCGTTCCGAAGCGAGGGGACAGATGGCAAAAACAGGAACCATTAAGGAAGAATGGATGTTCTGGAACTATAAGTTCAGCAAGGCTAATTTGTGGAACAATGATCAGATGTTCTAAGTCTGAATTTCATCAGGAGGGAACCATTAAACATGTGTATTCCCAATGATGACCTAAGACTGACTTGTAAAAATTAGGGCAATTTTGGCTTATGCAGGAAGGTATATTTAGGAAACGTTTTGGTAATGAGGTAAAGGGCTTTAAACTGGTAAACAAAGAGATGGAATGAGGGTGGCAGTTCTTCTGGAGGCTATCAAAGAATTTAAGAAACAGGAAAGTCAGTGACATGTACTCAGATCAGATGAACACTTTCCCCTGTGAGTAACTTGTAAGCTTGCTCTTATTTGTTGTCTCCATATTGAGATGCTATCTGCAGAGACAAATTTATCAGTCAGCAAGTGTTAAGTGAGCATCCATCACGTGCCCAGATTAAAGGTTAGTTTCTGACAAGATGAATATTTAGAGTATCACTGTGGTTTCTTTACACTGGACAACACAGAAATTTAGAAATAAGTGATTTTTTTTCAAAAGATACGACATTTGATTTGCGTTTGTATCACCAATGCTCTCTCTGATTAGAAAATAGAAGATACACGATGGTGGCTTGTTTAGTGAATGTACAGTGAATACCTGTTGCTGAGTTAGTGGATTAGAATAGTAAAACATTTATAAAGATGAAATGTTTAATTCATTGAGTTAGCATGTGTCTCTCAAGGAACCACCATCTTGGACTCAAGGAGACAACAGACAAGTCAGTAACTCTTCATCCAGACTTCTGTGAGACCATGAAAATGCATGCTACAGAGTAATCAAGAAGTCACTATATTATTCCAAGTGTCAGTTTACTCTTTAGCACAGTAGAGATAATTTTGTTTTCCCTTTGCAATACAAGGCTGTTTTGAGGACTATGTGTGTTAAAGAAATTAAAACTAAAGCCTAGAGGTGATTAAGCTTTTCAGAGAAAATGCTGTTTCCACACAAGATAATCATTTCCCTTTTCAAAGGCTGCCAGTAAAGAATTGTCTTAGAGAACAATCATATATTGAAGAAATAAATGCATTTTTAGATTATTTTAATCCAATATCTGAATAAAGGAATTTAAATGAGGAACAGGTAGTTATTAATCAACAAATATATTTAAAACACACTACATCCTACATTGTATTGATAGTGAAGGGAAGGTGGTTTTGTTCCTGGAGCTTAAAATATTCATCAATGTTTTTAGGTAGAGGAGATTGAACAAATTTTATTTGTTTCAGTAAACTGTTAACTATGAAACACCTTAAAATGTGGTGCCCTAAATCTCGGTAGATAAATTATGAATCAGTAAAACGGGTTATGAAAGAATTGTCAAAGGTCCGTGTTCCCACTTAAGCCAGAAGTAGCGCTGCCTTATTCTCACTTGCTGGAGGCTGACTGCCATGCAGAGCAGCTTAAACATCATTTCCTGAGAGACATGCTTGCTGTGACCACACGTTCTAGTGGAACAGCTTGGCTTCGCCTAACTCTTTCTGAGGTCTCCACATCAAACTCCGTTTATTCAAGATCTACTTTCACGTAAGCCTTTTCCCACTAAACTAACAAGAACAGAGACCCTGCCTATCTTGTGTCTGTCTTTGGTGAATGGAAAGGACAAACAAACTAACGAATCCAAGAGCCTCAGCAGCATTTATTGAATGGATGTGCTATGGATAATCATGGTTTTCAGAACAAGATATTACCGCTCATTGAAAAGAATGCCGAGGCAAGCAGCCATAAGGTGCAAAGTTGCTCACTCGTCCTAGGGAGAAGTTCATGCAAATGAGAGACTAAGTGGAACCGGACATAGAGATTGGAATGGCACTTTTTGAAATAAAAGATGAGATTTTAAATAATGTCACAGTACCAAAAGTTAATATAGAGTTACTCCTTGAGAATATAAAATAAGTTTAGTGAAAATTGCTGCATCTTTCCATGTAGTAATTGTTTGGGGCAGAACAACAGGTGTATCATGGCAGCTTAGATCTAAGTGCTTTACTCTACTGTGATTTAAACTAAATATATTACTGTTCTCAGATATTTAAGCAGAGGTTTTTAGCCTAGGATCAGCACTGATGCCTGTAATGTTAAAATAGGTAACATTGTAATTACCAAAAATAAAAAAACTAAAACATGGAGTCAAAAAACAAGTTAAATCTTCTTCAAAATCTACATGCTTGGAAAGTCACATTTAGCACAAAATTTAAAAATATACCTATTGAGACTTAAAATAATTTTTTTATTAAAGAATTCAGGTTCAGTTATATATGGAAGCCATTGTGCTTATCACATTTTAAAAGCATGAATTTATTGTGATTCCATGCTTGTTGTGATGTGAAAACTGTTACGTGTTGAGGTCCATCTTTGACACTGACACGTTGATTTATCTGTCAGTGGTTAGCCCACATCATTTCCTCCCTCCTACTTTCATTTCCAATTTTCTACCAAACCACTTTAGGGCATCCTGGACCATGATAATATGTCAATAATTAAAATGTGAATAACCAGAGAGCTGTTGTAATGTTTTACAACAATCAACATTTAGTAAGCGGTTACTGCATACCACATACTGGACTAACGATTTTAGGTCTGTTCCCTTATTTATTCCTATAACAGCAATATGAGATGCTGTTCTGCCTATTTTTGCCAATGAATGAGCTCACCGAAGTTAGTTTACTGAAGGCTCATATTATTGTAAAGATTCCATGCTTAACTGTACCTAGAGTAACGAACAGATTGGATATAAAGTAATGAACAATAATGGGCAGATTGCAGAAACCAGTTATAGAAACGAATGCTTGAAATACAGTGAAGTAAGCTTATATACTAAGGATCTTTCCCTTTTAAGTTCTGTTTGCTCTTTCAGTCCTTTGGCCCCTGAACATCCTATTCTCATCAAAGTGCAGACATGTTTTATCCAAATTGAAGTATTTGCTGTGAATTTTTTTCAGTCATATGAGCGCATCCAAATACCACGTGGAGAAAGGACGCGTGTAACTTCCTCTTAGTGATGAGTGAGGGTGTCATTGGGCACAGTATAACCTACCAATGGTACAGCCTTTTGCAGCTTCCGCTTTGCTCAGCTAAGCTTACTTTGAAGTTTATCACATTGATTCACCCATATTTGAGCATTACCATTATACACACATTTTAAAAAAAAAACTTGGTTTTTAGCAAATCTCACTTCTATCTCAATTCTCATAATGTTAATTATCCATACAGTCATCTTGAACCAGTGGTTGGTATACTGGAAATGAGGACTCCAAACAAGCTGTAAAGGTAACAAAGGCGTGATGCCTCCATGGCTTACTCCAATTTCCGGATTCTCTGCACTACTCTTAAAAAAGGAAGGGTGGGGGAGGAATATGCTTACCACACAATATATACCTATATGAAGATTAAAAACCAAAAAAAAAAAAAAAAAGGAATGCTGCTTTTCCCTAATCAGGAAGTGGCCAAGAAAAGAAAGAAAGAATAAGGGAGGTTGGAGACAAAATGCTCATTCCTATGTGTCCATAAAAACACATATTTATGGCTTTCATGCACTCTAAGCGTAATAAAGGGATAAATGCCCTTAAAGCAAATTTCTAACGAAATGAGGGGCTTTGTAGCAACTTGGGTTGGTCCTGATTCATATGATTCCAATCGTGCCTGACCCAGTGATTGGGCTTTTGCTGATTTAGTTATTAGCATTTACTTTTCTCCTCTGAACAGCATAAGTTACAGAAATCTGCTCAGCCAGGCAACCACTGTAGACATGTGCCCTTTGATGTGTGGCCCGTGGTGAAAGCTTTTGTCACCAGGTTGTCTGAGAGGTCCCAGACAGCATGGTGCAGCAGAGGCATTATTCCTCATAATGGCAAGCACCAGCCAAGAACACTGGGGCCTGTGGTTCTGACTTAAAATCTCAGCAAAATGCAAATACACAATAAAAAACATGCCTTGCAAGGGACATGCTGCCATTTTTCTTCTTGTACTTTAAATATAGAGAGATCCCTTATAACCTTGCCTTTTCAGAGATTAGTAGCAGGCAGAATATTTTCTTCCTGCACTCATGTTTGCACAATCACAGACCTTCTGCTCCTACAGATTACAGTAGTCACTGTGAAGAATCTATTTTATAGGATCATATTTTGTAAATATTAACTTCTGTGGCCTGTGTGCTCTGATTTAACTCAATGCCCAGTGTGGTAAACTAATAGGTGGGGACTTACTGCTGAATAATAATAGGATGGAAAAAAAAAAAAAAAACCTCTCTGAGCTTTTTAGCCCCTTCCACCTTGTGCAGACACACACAAGCCGTCATCTATAAGGGTTTGACACTAATTAGTTACTGAACTTGCCGTCATCTTGGATTTCTCTGCCTCCCGAGCTATGAGGGATGCTGTTTGTAGTATTCATAAATGACTGTCTAAGGAGTCATGTTACATCAGTCCAGATGTCCTCAGCTCCTAAAGACACCAACTTACATATGAAGGCTTTAGCCTTGGGGAGTAGAAAATAGAGCTGTGTTCAGATTCTTGCTCATTTGACCATGATAGAATTGGACAGAAAGAAACTCTTTATATCTGCCTCATCTGTGCCATGAGAATAATTATTCCTTAATTTTTGGACCTGCTATGTCAATTAAACGTGACTATACATTTCATGGACATATAACACACATTCAAATAATACAGTAACATATATAGTATAGGAGTTAGTAATTTTAAATTGTTTTTGTTCTTACTGAATAAACTTAATCTGAACATGTATATGTAGTTGGAACTATCCATTTTCTATATTTGCTTTCAGATTGGTTGAGTCTAGTTTTAGTTTTTGAGTATTTGATAGAAACATTAATGTTTTATTCTATTAGAAATGTTCCAAAGTATGAAGTTTTTCCTATTCCAAGAAAATTTTACTTTATTAATCACTTCTAAGAAATTTCTTTATTCATTTTATATACCAACACAGATCCCCCTTCTCATCCCTCCTCCCACTTCGCCTCCCCCCCAAGCCTTTCCCCTCCCTAGACCTCTCCCACCCCAACTAGCCCGTACCTCATCCCATCCTCCAAAAGGGTAAGGAGTCAGCAAAGCCTGGAACATTCAGATGAGGCAAGACCAAGCCCTTCCTCCCTGCATCAAGGCTGAGCAAGGCATCCCACCATAGGTAATGGACTCCAAAAAGCCAGCTCACGCACCAAGGATAGAGCCTGATTCCACTGCCAGGGACTCCTCAAACAGACCAAGTCACACAACTGGCTTCCATATGCAGAGGGTCTAGTCCAGTCCCATGCAGGTTTCACAGCTGTTGGTCTAAAGTTCGTGAGTTCCCACAAACTTGGTTCAGCTGTCTCTGTAAATTTCCCCACCAAGATCTTGACCCCTCTTGTTCATATAATCCTTCTTCCCTCTCTTTGGCTGGACTCTCAGAGCTTAGCCTGGTGCTTGGCTGTGGATATCTGCATCTGCTTCCATCAGTTACTGGATGAAGGAAGTACAAATATTATAAATAAACTAAAAAAGAAAATTAAAAGAGGTTTGCAGGTACCAAATAAGGAGAATGGAAGATGGGAAAATTCTATACCTCAAATATATTGCTGCCATTATACTAGAAAAACTTACATATAAATATCATAACACAGAATGCTGTAATAATTTGTCCTGCACCATTAGAATGGCATATCATGCTGCCTTAAACAGTGATAAGTATGGAGACTATTCTTTGGAAATATATTATGACATTGATGGAAAACATCAACGTATTAAAAAAATACTTTACAAAGTTCACTTCTAAGTATTCTGATAGTGGACACATTAAAAAGAAAAACATTAGCCATGCTATATTTTTAGCCATGCTGTTTTTTCAAATGTCAGAAGAAAACAAATTATCAAATCAGTAAAGTTTAGGTTGGCCTAAATTAGTTGTGTCGTGTTATCATCTTTGATTAGTTAGGTTCTGGGGAACACAAAGTTGGCTTATTTCCAGACTGTGATAAACAGTGACCATGTGTTTGTAACATTGCAAGTGATTTCCACTCAGAGTCTGACTACTGTTTCCTGGAACCAAATTTGTTAGAAGTCAGCACGATTGATATTATCACCATTACCACCATTCCCAAGAATGTGCTCCCTAGGCATGGGAGTGGACTTGTAAAGGCATTTAGACACTTTTGTCTAAATTTGGGAAACATCACACTTCCACTTCACAATCAACTATATTTCTGAACCATTAGGTTGTAAACTCTCTGAAGGTGGGAATTATTTCTAGTATTGTTGACCTACAATAAATCCTCAAAAGTATTTCTTAGATTGAATGAATTTAGATAGGACCTATACCTATCACTATAACCAAGACCAAGAATATGTGACTAGATGTGTCATGGGCCCAAGGGGAAAGCCTACTAACTATTATTATATGAAATTTACATAACATTAAATCCACTCTTAATGACATTGTTATGCTCATAGATCATGGCATCTCTCAATACTCATCAGAGAAGGTTTTTCATTTTGTTTTGTTTTTTGTATTGTTTTCTTGCAGTGGATATTGATTAGCATAGAGACTTACAACTGGTCAATCAATGCTGGAAAATAGAGACTTCAGAGTTCTCAGACATAAATGGAATGTATGTATCACATTTCTTACCTCAAGACTCAGGGATCTTCATGTAAGAATGGCCTGGAAGATTATAGGAGATAGAGATGGTTGATGGCTTCTAAAAAGCATTTTGTGTGTGTGTGTGTGTGTGTGTGTGTGTGTGTGTGTGTGTGTGTGTGTTTTGTGTACACAGCAGGCACAGAGAACTCACAAAGATTGTGGCATCATGCATAAGACCCATTTAAGTTCATGTCAAACAAAATCCTAGCTTGGTAGGGGAGGAAATGTACTACACCCTTTAGCTGAGGAGCTGCTGGCAAGCCAAAGTCAATTTTCTTTGGTGGTGGAACCTCTGGTATATAAATCATGTTCCAGGATAGACCCCACAGCCATGAGTAGTTGGACAGTGTGGATTGAAATCGGGGAGAGAGAGACAAATGAAGTTGGGGTAGGTAAGGGTAGGCATACAGGTAAGGGTGGATCTCAAACCATTTGAGGGAAGAAGACAAGTATGGTGATGATACAATATATAAAAATCTCAAAGAAATAATAAAAACAAAATCATTTAAAAACTTGAAAATGAACATTGTGGCACATACTTATAATCCCAGTATTTGGAAGGTAGAAGCAGGAAGATCTCTGTGAGTGTGTGGTTAGCCTAGATTATATAGGCATATCCAGGCCAGCCAACAATATATCGTGAGACTGAATTTCAAACAAACAAACAAACAAACTGAAAAGATATTGATCCCAATGCTATGTCCTATAAAATCATTTTGTGGCCTATTAAGCATATATTCATGAATATACCAGCGTGGTATCATTATGATGTACCACGTTTTTAATTGGAGTAGTAGGGCTAGATAGTATAACTGTGAAATTCACAAGGACAATACCAATAATCACAACAAAGTGCATGCGGAAAAGCCCAACAAGGCTCAATTCTACACAACTATAGGCAATTGAGGAAAATTCAGAGTGGGAGAGGTGGTCCTGACCAGGGGAGAGCACACCAAATGGTTATCCAGCCCCAAACAGTCAACATATACAAATACATATATGCATGTACTAACAATTAGTGAAAAAGGAGACCATGAATTCAAAGAACAGTGAGGAAGAGTATAAGGGAGGCTTAAAGGGAGGAAAGAGAAGGGGAAAATGGGGGAGTTATATTATAATCTCGTTTTTATATTTTTCAAGACAGGATTTCACTGTTAGCCGAGGTTGTCCTGGAACTTGCTTTGTAGACTAGGACGGACTCAAACTTAGTGATCTGTCTGCATCAGCCTCCCAAGTGTTGTGATTAAACGTGTATACCACCAAATACTTTAATGATAAAAAAATACTAGTAATGCTAGTAAAATCAATGAACACTGGAAAATAGTCTCAAGTTGATATGCTTTTTTTTTTATTACTTTTCTCTTGACCTTATAAAAATCTTATCCCCCTCCCATACTTAATATTGTTTCTCAACTTTTGTTAGCAAAAGGTATATCTTGTGAAGTACAGATTCTTTGCTCTTGAAACCAATGCCATGGTGTATGTGGGGGGGGGGGGACTAAAGAGGACATGTCATGGAAAGGAAGAGTAGAGGAAGTGAACATTTTGTGATAGTCTGTGTCACTTTATTTGGGATCTAACGGGTTATCTATCAGTTAAGTGAGTGGTTAACCTTTAATAAGAAGTTGGTACTATTATTGTTGTCAACATTTACATCCCACCTTCCACAACACCCATATGTGAGATGCTCCCTCCTCATTTTTGCTCTTTTCTAATACCTTTGATTTACTCTTAAAATTATATTAATATTCATTAGAGGTACAATCCAAAATCAGTTTTTAGTAACACTGATGTGTGATCTAGGTAGATATATTAATTATTTTAAGGATAAGATTCCTCTTAGCATTTACCTGTTTTTGTTTCAATCATAACTATACTTCACAAAACTGTAATATGGGTAGAAAATTAGTATTGTATTATAGATAATAGAAAATAAATTGAATTAGAAATGTCATTTCATATATAGTACATCAAATAATAAGCACATAATTAAATGAGGAACAGTCTGTGGTAAACACACGAAATTATCTCCATAAAAATTAGTCTTAAATATGCTGTTAATACACAGGATAGGGAATATTATAATGTATACATAATATACAAATACATAAAACCATATACATACCAGGTCTTCAGAAAACGTCCCTATTATTTCTTTCACAATGAATTCTGAAATCTAACAAGTCGATTTTTATGTGCAATATATAAATTTAGATAGTGCACCTTCGAGTTTATATTATATATATTTTATACGTTCTTCAAAATTAGGGGCACAATATTAAAATATACTTTAGTAAATGATTTTCTGAATAACACAACTAATGTAATTCCAGTTGATGACCATATAGTAGCCAGTCTTGATCTCTGCTAAAATACTCATAATCAAGAGGAAAGGATGGTTCACAGGATAGTCCTTAAAACATTCCTTCACATCTGTAATGAGATTATGTGCTTTTATTTTTCCACAAAAGTAATCTTTTCCCTTCCAATTGAATTGAAACAGAACCATCCATCTTTCAACACTGAGGCAGGTGGGCCATATATTTTTACTGTTTGCTGATTTGCATGGAAGCATTCATAAAGACGGTAAAAATCACATCATCACAACTTAAAGTAGAATTTCATTGTGATACTGTTTGCTTTGCACTGTATTTCTTAGTTATCTCATGAAAAGTTCTTTCATAGTGTGGGTGAAGATCGATCTGTGCACACAGTGAGGTGATATTCTCTGAAGATCTAGTGTATGGTCTACATTTTGTAAAAGGAGTGGGATGATTAGCAACGCACTTCCTACTGCTTGGAAAGATGACATGGGTTTGATAAATTGAGAAGTTACTTACTGGAAAATGGCAGCCACGGGTGTTCTAACAAACAAGGCCTGATTGCTTTCCATACACACTGACACACTGGGGTGAGCTTCCGGACTACAGTGGTACGTGTTACATACCCTTATTCCATCTGCTGCAGGTACTGGGTTGGGGCCACATAGCAACCAGAATGGAGTGGTCTGGATTCAGTGTCAGTTCTGCTCCATGCCTGTACAGCCAGGGTCAAGCTCTTTGTTTTTTGCTGCCTCTGTGTCTTTCTTTTCAAAATGAGAAGCAAATAGCTACCACCTCAGAACCTTGGTGTTGAGGTTCAAAAACTAGTGTGTCTAGAAAACGGATAAGTTTTTAGTCTATCATAAGCAATGAGTAAATCTCATCCATTATTTTTAAGTTTTACGACAGAACTAAAATGAAGATAAGAAACATCCCCCGTTATAAAGAAAGATCTTAGATGCTGCAGTTGGTGTGTTATGACTGAGTTAATCAGAATCAGGCTACATTCATGCAAAAGAAAACCAAAGCAAACTGTCTGATAAAACAACAACAAACATCATTTGGTGATCTTATCCACGTCTTCAAACTGGAATAAGAAATACGAAGTTGAGATACCAGTGACGTGTGTTGTGAAGCCAGGGACATCGATAAAGATACTGCTGACATAAGGGCAGGACACAGGCAGGAGAGAGGGTATGCAGAATCGGTTCATGAATAGGATTCATGCACCAAAACTTCCACAAGTGACACAGGAAATGAGAATATAAAGAAACACTATCACAGCAGAGTTCAGCTCATGATGTGGTTGGGACCAGAGATCCCCATCTTTTGCAGAGATAGTTGTCCTTACATGTGCTAGGATTTACATCACTTAATATAAACTTTTCTGGTCTTACCCAAGCGTGCAAAACAACCCACAGGCACAGACACCCTTCGCTTCCTTATTGTAAGTGGTTAGTGGTAGCCTGGTGTGTCTGCTTTTACTTGAACAAGTCATCTCAGTTTTGTCAGATCAAAGGGAAAGGAACTAGTAGAGCAAGATGCCTGTTTGGCTTCAGAAGTGTCTGTGCACTCCATGGAGTGCCAATATCTGTCTTCCTATTGGTTTCAAACTTTTTGTCTTCCCCTAGTTTTACCTTTCTGGTTATTTAAAGACAGCAGCATTCCATAATGATGTCACTTGTTAATTTTTAGACAAGGCTAACAAACTCACGAGTTGTGAAACACTCCTTTCATTTGGTTTCCTCCAATCAGCTCTTCACATGCTCTAAGCTCATTTTCTCTTGCTTATTAAGAGCAGCTGTGTTTAAGCAGCTGGAGCGCGTTGGCCACTAAATGCAGGCTCTATAGATACTTAATACTACTTGGTGCTTTATCAACTTTTGCAACCTCTAATTAGTTAAACCACAGAACACCCGATCACATTAGGTAATTATTACTTTTCCCCCATTTCTCAGATACAAAAACTGAGTATAAGAAAGATTTGTTTTCTACTGGTGTTGTCTATATTCATGTTTTGATTAGAAGTCTTGTTGAGGCTTCATTGGTGCAGCTTCCCTGACATTTCTAGGAGATGCAACCTAAGAGCAGATTTCATTGACCTCTTACAATCTTTCTCCGCTTCCATGATATTCCCCGAGCTGAAGGTTCAGGAGTTGTGTTGTAGATATATCAGCTGTATCCTACAGGTTATGTAAAGATGAATAGCAGCTGAACACTGTATGTGTGGAAAAAAAATAGTTCTTCATTGGGGCTCTGGCAGTGAAATGGTAATAACATTTGTATTAGCATGTTACCTCAGCAACTATGTGGTTATTAACAAAAATATATTGTTCTAGGCTGGAAATAGTTTTAGGTACATTGTGCTTGGTTCCCTATCCAACAACTTATGTTTAACTGTTTGGAAAACACTGGAGTAAGAAATATAAATTTAGGATGTGGTGGAGTTTGTGCATACATACACACACACAAACACACACACACATACACACACACACACACACACACACACACACACACACACACACACCATATATTGGAATTTATTGGAATGACTTACAGGCTGCAGTCCAACAATGACTAGTTATGAATGGAAAGTTCAAGAATCTAGTAGTTGCTCATGAGGCTAGGTGTCTCAGCTGGTCTGCTGGGATCCTGAAGAAGGAATGGATGTGCTGACAAGGCGAGGGCAAGCAGGCAAAGAGCAAACCCTTCCTTCTTCCATTGTCCTTATATAAGCTTCCAGAAGAAGGTGTGGCCCAGATTAAAGGCGTGCCTTCCAGCCTTATGGTCTGAATTAAAGGCCTGTGCCTTCCAGCCTCAATCTGGATCAAAGGCATGTTATCATCTTGTCTTAAAGTCCAGATCACAGGTGTGTCCTCCATTTCTGGATTATAGTTCATTCCAGTAAAAGTCAAGTTGACAACCAAGAATAGCCATCAGAATTGTATTCCTACTCTCTTTACCAATAATGCAACATGTGAGAAAAGTGTGTGTGTGTGTGTGTATATATATATATATATATATATATATTTTTTTTTTCATAAGAATGTACAGTGCAGGTGTGTGTTATGACCATATGTTTATGAACATGTTAATGTATTCATATATTTTCAAAAGAATATGGAAAGGAAGGAGAAAATTTTGTCACGTCTCATGTTGTATGCCATTTAATCTTCTGACATCTCTGCCGATAGCATTGTCACTGCTTGTCATAGGCATAAACAGAGATATGGGGGCGCAGAAATGCCTTGCTAAATGGAAGACATATCTCTAACTCCAAGCAATTTGATGGTTTCTTGAATATTGTACTGCCAGTTAAGGTTTGAAGTTCACATTTGGAGATAATTTAAAAGACTTTAGAAAACACGGTGTTAAAAGGAATTGTTTAAGTGGGAAAGCATTCTTCCCTTTATTTCCTATCTTACAGTAATGCTGTGCTATATTTGGGAAAAAATCTGATCAGCAGTTTGCAAGACTGTTTACTAATATATTGGATAACAAATGTTTTCTCTCACTCATTAAATCAGATCAATATGTGGAAATAAGTATAATTCCATTTAAAATACTTTCCGTGTTCATCAATGATAAGATTTGTAATGCCTGAATGTATTACTAAATAGTTCAGTAAGATTTTATTCGATATTTAAAATTGGCTTTATATTTTCTGATACTTATTGTTGATCCATTTATGAAGCTAACCCTTTTGAAGTTAAGACCTCAGGAGTTATTTCTTGTACATCAGTGGAACATAAAACCGGAAAGGAGAGATTGGTATCTGAAATATACTTGTTATGAGCCTCAATGGGATAATTATTTTGTTCCATTGAAATGGGATATAACTAATGGAAATTCTGGAAAGCTAGTGTAAGCAATAAGGGAATTTATCCAGAAGATTTTTTTCCTCTTTTCTTTGAAAACAGATTATTTTTCTCTCCCATGATGTATTCTGATTATGGTTTCCCCTCCCTCCCCACATCCACGTGGATCCACTCCCTATCTGTCACTCATTAGAAAAAAATTGGCTTCTAAGGGATAATAATAACATATAACAAAATAAAAGATAATAAAATAAAACGAAAACTATCACATCTAACTTGGAAAGACAAACAGAAAGAAAAGAACCCAAGAGAAGGCACAAGAATCAGAGACCCACTCATTTCCACACTCAGAAATCCCTTAAAAACATTAAACTGGAATTCATAATATGGAGAGGAACTGGTACAGATCCCACGCAGGCTCTTTAAATGCTGCCTCAGTTCCTGTGAGTCCATATGAGCTTTTATCATGTTGATGAGTGGACCTTGTTTTCTTGGTGTCCTCCATCCCTGATGCCTCTGCCAACTCTTACACTCTTTCTGCTTCCTCTTCTGTGTGGTTCCTTGAGCCCCAAGGAGAGGAATTAGATAGAGACATCCCATTAGGGCTGAATGTTCCAAGGTCTGTCATTCTCTGCATAATGTCTGGTTGTAGGGTAGATCTCAGTATCTGTTCCTATCTGCTGTAGGAGGAACCTTCTTTGATGATAGCTGAAAAAGGCACTGATCTATAGTATAATAGAATATCAAAATCATTAGGAGTCATTTTATCACTACTGTTTTGTTTGTTGTTTGTTTTGAACAGTAGTATTTGGTTTTGCCTTAGGTCCCTGGGTTATCTATAGTCTCTGGTTCTTGGTTACACAAGTATTTTCAGGTATGGATAGGTTCCATCTCAAAAGGGGACACTGCTTGGTTACTCCCATAACCTTTGTACCATTATTGCACTAACATATCTTACAGGCAGGACACCATGGATATCAAAGCTGTTGTGGCTGGCTTGTTATTTATATGTAATTATTTGATACCTTGTAGAAAACTGTCTTGTAACAATAATGCTAGCACATAGGGGTGAAGGCTGTATGTAGGTACCAGCTTGACTTCTCCATGTTCAATGAGTTGTCTTGGTATTGTCTTCAGCAGTGGGGTCCTGTTGTCAGTTTATGTTGGGCAAACTATAGGCTTGGCAATAGTCTGGTTATTTGGGGGATTTCCATGTGACCTCTTTGGCCAACAACTCAATTAGATGTAACCCAATCCCAGTATGGTACTGGAAACTTCATTTGGTTGCAAGAGATGACCAGTTACTCCAGAAGTTTCCAATGTTCGAGAATTGAATGACAGCTGTACGTTGTGGTACAAGCATACGATCCTAGTTATTATGGAGGATTAAGCATCAAGATTGCAAATTAAAGACATGCTTGAGACCTGAATGTCAGGCACCAGGACTGAAACGAGTTTTAATTCTTCACTGGACCAGACTATTGGAGATTTTATGAGGCTGGTTTTCATGATGGCTGCAACATGGTTGAGGGAAAGACCTGGGCACATGTGGGGCTGTGTTCACTTTTGCTGAGGAACAAAAAGCATGTTCTACAGCCATGAGATACTCACCTCTCTTTCTTTATTCAAAATCAGTTACATTGATAGCTTTGTTGAGTTATGGTCATACATTGATTAGCGCAGGGTACTCTAGAGTGAAATGCCTTTCACTCTAACTTTACTTTTAATAATAATAATTTTGAGTTTTTAAAGTGTTATTTTAAAAATCAAATGAAGACATCAGAAACAAGGAAACTATACTGATACCATTGGTAGAAAGATAATTTTACCAGTATAGAAGATTCCTTCCTTCCATCCTTCCTTCCTTCCTTCCTTTCTTCCTTCCTTCCTTCCTTCCTTCCTTCCTTCCTTCCTTCCTTCCTTCCTTCCTTCCTTCCTTTCTTTCTTCTTTTTTTGTGAGTTTTTTTTTTACAAGGTTTCTCTATGTAGCTTTGGAGCCTGTCCTGGAACTCATTCTGTAGACCAGGCGGTTCTGGAACTCACAAGAGATCCACCTGCCTCTGCCTCCCGAATGCTGGGATTAAAGGCAAGCACCACCATCTCCTAGTGAAAAAAATTTCTTAACAACAATTATCTAAACCTTTTCCACCACTGTTCTCTCCAGAGCATATAACCTTATCCTGTTGGAGGCAGTTTCCATCCTATGGACACTGGAGGAAATGAAACCCATAAAGTAGACATTCGGGAGTCTGAGCCACATTGCTTTCTCCACAGGTAGATTTTGAACATTTCTGCACTGGGGAGGGAATGCTTTCTTTTTGGTAACATATTTTTGGTGAAATTTACTTAGTAATTTGTATCCAGTACTGCAACAGTCAATATTTAGATGCAGTTGTTTCTAAAGCAAAATCCAGAATGATTGCATTTTGTTAACTGGCGATGATTCATTCTTGGCTATGTTTTATTTTAGTGTTTCCAAAGACCTGTGTTGAATACTTTGAACTTACAGGAGTAAGGGAAGCTGAAAATCCTTAACACTTGTACTTGCGGCACAGGAATAAAATTCCCCAGAACAGCAGTGGGTTGATGACTTTCTTCTATATAGACAGCATGAGGTCCATAAAATCCACATGTGATTTGAAAACTTTTAACTTTAATAACCTTGCTTGTGTCATAACTCAGGCAGGCTGGAACATAATCCTAACTATTAGGGCCCCAGCAGTACTTCGTAACACAGAAAGGAAGGGAAATGGGATTCTATAGTGGCATTTGTAGGCTGGAACCTTATTGGGTGAGCTGAGCTAATAACAGCATGGCCAGGAGAGTCAGAGAATAGTATCCAGGTATTTTTGACATGTATTCAGGCCAAGAAAGAGACGGTTTTAAAAAATCTGACAGTTTTTAGAGGATCTTCAGCCTTTCCTGGATGCACAACCAATACTTTTTTCCTTGTTTCTGATTACTTTGATTTTCAAATGTCAACTCTTTTGTTGTTTAGGAATATATTTCAAACAAGTCACTTAGATACAAATAAAAAGAAGAAGAAGAAAAGAATAGAAAAGTCAAACAGGTATATGACTGAGGTCTTAACTGAATGAATTTGCTTGGCTGGTTCAGTAAGAACAGACAGACATCTTAAGGAAATGAAATGGGATGCAGATTCTAGGGACCCAGGATCTTCTAAGACAAAATTCTTGATTATCCTTCACCTACAAAAGTCTTATCAAGCAGTTCCTAGTGTGGTTGGGATAGGCACAGAAGGCAGATGCAATTTAGTTCCAAAGAGATATGTTTTGTCTGGAGTCCTCATATAAGTTCTGAATGATTACAAGCATTTATACCTCAATAATTGTCAGTCTTTTACAATGGTAAATGTTTTCCTCTCATTTAAATTAGACCCTCTCATTTTAGATATCTTTGATATTTGTTTTTAAATTTCAAACATCAGTACTGTGTTTACAACATTTCACTGCATCCTCTGTTTCATACAACTCCTCCCATATGCCCTGACTCTCCCTCAAACTCATGACTTCTCCCTCAATTATTGTTTTCCACACATACACACATGCATACCAACAAATATGCACACACATATGTATAAGTGAACACTGCTTGCTGAGTCCATTTCATGTTGCTCAGGTCTGTGTGTGTTTAGTGCTAGCCACTGGGGATTAGAAACCCTACCAGGGAGCTGGTCTTTGGAGAAGAATGATATCTTTCAGCAGTTATTACCATTTTAGTGTTTTCATTTATGTAAATCTTCATGTCTCATTTTATCACAGATAAACATTTGGCACAGATTTTATACAAAAAAATCATACAAGCAATTGCAATACTGTAGATATCTAGGTAGATGTCTTTTAAAATATTTTAAAACAAAATTTAACTTTTTCTAAACTCTTATCCATTAATCCCTTAAGTACTAAATGATTTTGGATTCCTGTACAAAAATCTCATTGAAATTCATTTAAAATTCTTTTGCAAAAAATATGTATATATTTTAAATATGTTTATTAATTTTAAGGAAAATGTAGTAGAGTTTATGGATTATAGCTGCCTCCTTACTCTCCCTGTTAAAGATAGTATCTATAAGCAGGAATGATAGCAAATTTTATAATCACGATTTTCTGGAAAATATCTTTTGTTAAAATTATTAGTTTGTTATAAATTCATTCATTCAGATTATGTCTTCCCATAAGGAAAACAGTTAAGTTTATACATACCTTAAATAATACAACTACCACTGAGTCTGGAGCAACAGTTATTATAATAAATGCAAGAGTCCTTTGAAAAGGAACAAAGGACATGGACACACCACACACACACACACACACACACACACACACACACACACACACACACTGCTTCTTAAAAACAGAGGCTAATTACAAAATTACCCTCTAAAGGGCCTGCTTCCTTTGTTTATTCAAATAATTTATTTATTTCTGAAGTACAGATGTGTTTACTCATTATTTTTGGAATTTTGACAGTTGTTCTTCATTTTGTTTGGATACAAATAATGTGCTCCCTGAGAAAACTGCATTGTGAATTCGTAATTTTCAGTAAACACAGCTTCTTCCAGATGCAGAGTTAAAGTCAAAGATGGTATTATAAAGGCTAGACTTAAATGACATTCCTCTAAGATATCAAAATGCACTTTCTTTACTTCTGTGTTTTTTTTTTAAAGCCCAGACTCACTGTTACCATAGATCTTTTAAATAAAGTAGTGAAGTTCTTTGAAGAGTAATTCTGCTTAGAAGGCATTGCATTTCTGTCAGTAGGCATAAATGGCAGCAGGGAGTATGCTGTTACCCATGAATGCTGTTTCCTTAGGTATAGAAGGATCGTCTCATATACAGTTGGTTAGGCTTCCTTCCTGCGCTGCTTTCTACTGGCTACACATCACTACCAATGGTTCTATAGGGTTCTCTTTAAATTCATGATGAGTGCTAACTTTTTAGAAAGTAGATGGATGCTTTAATATGTTTTTAGAAAGTAGATGATTGAGACTGGTACGTCTGTTGAGTATATAAATTAATTTTGACAAAAATGTGCATAATCTGAAATCCAGGTTACTTAGTTTATTGATTTGTATAGGTAAGCCATAAATATGACAGTGTAGAGAAGGGAATTTTATGTGTACTAACTAAACAGTCGAAGCCAAATCAAACCTTTGTTAAAGATCACTTGCATGGTAAACACACATAAACATACACGCATGCATGCACATGAGTAGTAGACTCTGGGTGAGGATTAAATATACTACATCCTAACAAATAGATCCTTTGTTCACTGCATTATCCATGTCTGACATTGGTGGTATTAATGCAAGTTTGTTGATGAAGAAATAAAGAAATGACATTGCTTTTACATAATTTAACACTGACCACAAACCTGTCTCTGGAGGCTGGGGAGATGGACTGGTAGACAAGTACACTTGTCCTGAGAGTGTGAGAGTCACAGTTCAAAATTCCCAGTACCCACATAAAAAGCCAGAAATGGCTGCAGTATCCACAACCTCAGCATTGGGGCACAGAGACAGGTAGATTCTGGAAATACGCTGACCAGCCAATCTAGCTGAAGTAGTCGACACAGTTTTAAGGCAATATGGTAAGGAGCAGTGTAGTGAGTAGCCATTCCAGCTTTGACCTGGAAGTTCCAACTCCCATTGAGGCTTCGGTAATGGTCACGCCTACAAGGCAGGGCTGAGAGAGGACGCTGAAGACCTGAGATCCAGATGCGCTGGCTCTCTTGGTTCCTGGACCCTGGTCGCTGGAGGTAGACCGAGCAGAGTTCTCCAGAGAACACCGCCCGACTGCGCTACACCTTTCCCAGACCCTGTAAACTATCCCTTCACTTGTAAGCTACCCCACAAAATAAACCTCCCTTTTAACTACGTGGAGTGGCCATAATAATTTCACCAATAGAGCAGTCTATATACTCCTTGGTACTTATGAACATGAGCACACACTTATGACACACACACAAACCACACCAGAATCAGGGAGTCTAGGGATAGACTAGGAGAGAGATATTCATGGAGAAAAATACAGAAAAAAATTCCTGATTGAATTTTAGAATGCTGTCTCAATCTTTGTAACACAGTGTTGACCTTGCTTTTTCTCCACCACAGCCTGCCCATTTGCTAGAATACCTTCTCTCATCTTGTGCTTCTTAAAGTGTGGATATAGGTTGAACTGTCCTCACAACTGACTGATGAGCCTCGGTGTCCGGAACTTTTATAAAGTTAAGAATTTATGTAAGAGATTGGAAAACCGAACCAGTTATTTTTCTAACAAGGTACACTCTGTGCCCTATTTTTCCCATGCCAAGATGCCAGCTCCCTACCTGAGAGGTCCTGGTCTTACTAGACCATTTAGAAGCAGTTATGTACAAAGGTGGTGCCAGCCCCACAGTTTTGTAAATTTTACTTTCATTTGGGTATACATCTTCCATCTATCATGATGCAGATTTTCCTCCTACCAACCATAGGTATTCTGGCAAAAAAAAAAAATCTGTTTTACAATGAGTTCCTAATCTTCAAGTGTAGATTAGGTTTTTTGCTTTGTGCTGTAGATAACAAAAAGACTCCCCAAACAGCGTTCTTCTCCCAGGAAAACTGTATTATTGTGTAGAATTTGTGTATGCTGGTGTCAGAGAGGAACATTCATTAAGTGTCTGTCATTGGCTCTGTCAGTTCATTCATCACCATGTCTGCTCTCCTTACTGTGGAATGAGGACAGTTTCTAAATCATAGAATGATTCTAGGGATTGTTTTTAAATAATAAAGTTCAGCAAAATACTAAAAACACAAAATAATGGATATCTCAGAAGATCTTTAAAAATGAGTAAAACATTTAAAAATGTTCATCCACTGGATGATTTATCTATCTATCTATCTATCTATCTATCTATCTATCTATCTATCTATGGCAAAAGTAGCTCTGTGGTGTAATGTAACATTGTACTTTTACTGGGCATCTATTATGTAAAAGGCACTTTTCATTTTATGCTCAGATTGCCATCCCAATAATTCTATGAAGTTGGGACTCACGATTTCCACTCCACAAATGACAACAGCTGAAGAAATATAACATAAACAAGATTTTCTATATGGAGAAGAGGGATTCAGAATAAGCTCATCTCTTTCTTTTGATGTTCAGCTTAAATAATGACATTTTAGAGGATACACGTTTACCCCTAGTGGTAATTTGGAAAAGTTACCGTTTAAAGTTCAGCTTTGAAAACTGCATAGACTATTTAATGGTTTTTTACACAGACTTACTATTTAACCCGTGTTGTCCCCAAATGTGGGATCCTCCTACCTCAGTCTCCTGGTTTCAAGGATTCTGGATGGATGCCCCCATGCCTGGATGGAAATGTACAACATACTAACACATGAAAGTGAATCTGACAGGAAGCTGTCTAACCTGGAGCATTCGATGAGGGACACTTTAGAGACAAGAAGCCCTGGGTAGCTATGGAATGCCTAGTGCTGTTGTGCGGAAAGAAATGAAGAGGTAACGAGTTATAGACTCTAATATTATGACTACATCATATTGTTGAGTCTTAAATGTCTGTGGCTGGAGTTTATATTTGATTCAGTGAGCAACAGGGCTTCATAATCTGTGCTGTACAGCACTTCCTTTGACAGAACTGACTCTGAAGCTAGAGTTAGGGCATAAACTAAGCTCAGTAGCCTAGGCTACGGAATCCAATAAGTGAGCCTACTCATCTAAATTCAGCCAGAGAGACATCAGAGCTGTAGCAGAAGTCCCTCACTAAGAGGAACCATGAGAACTTGGGGCCTTAAGTTCAGAAACATTGAAACATAAGGCAGACCAACCTTGCAGCCATGGGAAGTGTTTTTGTAGGTTGCTATGTCTTTGAAGAAGTACAGCTGTCTCACTGTAGAGTGGAAGAATGGAGGGGTTCCCGTGGGGCTTGCACATGGGCATGAAAAGGAGGATAAATGACAGAGCAGTGTTTGCAGAAAAATCAATGTGACCCAAGCACATAAGATAGAAGAACATGGAGGTAAAGAGAAGTTTAACTAGGAATCCAGCATTATTTTAGCCAGCTGAATTACTGCACTGTAAGAGACAGACAAGAGATAGAGAAAGATGGTCTCTCATTTTCACAGGCCCACTATTTCTTCTTGCAATGTAGAAGCCACTTATAAAAACAACCTTGGGATATTGTTTTAATGAATTGGTATGTGCCTTCTGAGGATGTATGGTGACTATAACCCTTCATATGACAACCGTGTGTCAGCACTAAGTATGGAGCATCATGACGCCAGCATACATGATGAGCAGAATACAATGCTTTGTTTTTCCCATCAGTCTTTCACATACATCTGTAGACTCTCTGCACCCTCAAACTCTGAGCTTCATGGACATGAACCTCTAATGACTGAGAATGTTCCAGCATTGATCAAGATAAAGAAAGGAAAGGCCAAATCTTCTTG